>WEDG01003189.1:0-46736 GCA_017591395.1 Schistocephalus solidus
TATTACTTCGTTCAGTTACGTATTGCTAAGAGAGCAAAGTTAAAGTATCTTGAGTCAAGCTTATCTATCTTACTGATATTCAGAAACGCAATCGCCATGAAGTAAAATAAGAGAAATTGGTGGGCAAACCTGCTAACCGGAAAAAACAGTGAAAAAAGATTTATATGCTGCGATTAAAAACCTCGCAATTATTATCACTTACTATGAATAAGAATATTTTACGGTTGAAAAACTGGATAAATTTAGGCTTTTTGTCTGCGACCTTTTGTTGTTGTTTCGAGATGCAGGATGGAAGCCTCAGAGAATATATGAGGTGATCCAGAAGTTTTGAATGCTGAAGAAAGTGCGGCTTGAGACCAATATTAACTAATGGGGTAAGATTAGCCAATTAGCGGAGAGATGTATGTATGAGGCTAGCTGTCAATGATGCAAAAGTACATGGGTGAGATTAAAATATACAAGAAGTTTTATGCCAAAATAAAGTAAAAGCAACCTCGGAAGTTGTTCAATAATGCGTAAGCTTCAAATGAATTTTTGACTTACCACAAAAGCGTCATTCAATGGAGGTTTCCTATATGTCTGCACATAAAGCTGCACTTTGTACATAAACAATGAAAATAAACAAAACCGATTTCCGAAGTATATTACCGAGCTAGAGGGTTTTATTTACCTAGTGGTGCTTGGACAACATAAAAACATTTCACTGATTGATGCGCGCTGGAATCTGTGGGAACGGACTAAAGATGCAAGCTGCGTTACGCGCTATTTGCAGCTAGCAGTATGACATACACTTAATCGTTTTATGCTAGCAGCCGCTTTTGTTCTACGAAGTTTTTAAAGCGTTTTTAAAAGGTATGGCTCTACGCATAAAAGCTGGTAGAGGCACGGTAAAAGTGGGAGGCGTAATTTATTAAAAGTGGTAAGGAATTCAGCGTAGAGAAAAATGAAATTTCGCGACATAGGTTTTAACACACGTAAAACTCAGAAAGACCTCCATTGCTGGAATCTTGCAACTAAGGAGTCCACATGCTGTGCGCATACGCCGAGCGATTCTCAATCATCACTGACCGATTTTGGCTAATTTAACAGTATGATAAAAGACAGGACGATTTTCTAACACTACAAGTAAATGTGATCAGATAAATGTTCAAATAACACCGCAGCGAATCTAGTGAGTATACAGGAAGGCCACCGTTTGCAACAAATCGTTAAGAATAAGGACCAGGAAAATATTTTTCGTCTGCTACTGAGAACCACTGGTCACGACTTCTGCACTCGTTTAGTCGGATATAGAAACATATCGTCACAACAGAACTCACATCTCTCTTTTGTGTTTGTTGCGAGTTTAAACGCTCACTTTAGATAAAAGCAATGCGAACAAAGAGTCATGGATGACCGATTATATCGCAAAGGCACTGTGGAAATACAGTTTATAAAGGTCATGGCCTATTCAAGGTCGTGTACTTAAAATCCACGATTACGTATTAGGTATTATGAGTGGTTTTGTTTAAATATGGAGCACCTATGGTGCATCATGCGCACATGCATCAATAGTGTACTGTCCTTAACCAATGTTAGAGAAGTTGGAGTATGAATGGAGCCTGAGCCACCCACCGATACCGTTGCGTAGAGGCAGACTAGAGACGTCGCCGATCATGACGGTTGCGTATTCATTGGTTTGTATTAAAGCTATGGTTTAGAGCAAGGCCTTGCTTGGTGCATGTGTTTCAAAGACAAAATAATTTCTTCCGTTTTCGGCTGCTGGACCAGGAAATAGTGTTTTACGTTTTCGGACGTTTGTTGTATTGTTTTTCTGCGGGTTTAAAATATTACCTGGTGTATTGTTGATGCTGGATGTGTTGCTGTAAAAGTTTGCTAATCTTTGGTTTCAGACCAATTTGTCTCATAACAGGTGGAATAATGAAGGAACAGTTTTGTCAGCTTGAAGAAGATATTGATGCCCGCTTGTTTTCCGAAATCAAAAATGATGCTGGGATAAAAGCAACGCGGAAAAACCATTAAGATGAGACACGTTTTGTTAAAGAGATGAGATGCAAAGTGATAGCGGTCATTTTAAAATAAAAACGTTGCGCGATCGTGTCAAGAAACCAGACTGACAGTCGGACAGTCCCACGACACAGATAGGCCTGTATTAATTAGGGCGGTTTGTGTAGAAATGTGGTTTTCTTGTCTTGAATCGAGAGGTGCCAGCATGTTATCGGTAACGAACGTTTTTGTATGATTTATGTATGCATTTTATTGACTGGCTTAAATTTTGCGCACGTCGCAACCTTAGATGCGCCAGAGCCATTTACAGTAAACGTCGATTTTTGTGGATTTGTAGGAACGACGTAAGATTGAATGTTCACCCGAATGTCCTGCATAATGACTTTCGGCAGAAAGAGTAGCTGGTTCTCCGGTTAAGAGTGCAACTTGACTTATTTGTTTAAAATTGCTGTCGAGCTGTTCGTACCGAGGAATAGCAGTCCGCACCCTAACATAAGGATTCTGGAGGAGCACGAAAATTCGTACCAAAGCTGCTTCGAGTCGAGACATCTTGGCTATCAGCCTAAGAAGAAGATGCTATGATTTGCCTTTTCCATATGCTCCAGATTTAGTTTGGTGCACATAATTGGCCACTCGCTGCGCACCGTGAAAGCCGATTCAGAGTCCAGATGCGATTAGAGCCGAGACAAGCATCAGGACGGCATTCCACGTCATTAAAGAGGTGTTCTGCGAGTAACGGCTCACATTTCACGATCAATGTAATTATCACGAAAGGCCACCATCTCCGATAAAGAAGCGTGCCATTAAAGTGGCTATGGTATATTGGAGCATCGGGACTGCATCCTATTATGCAAACATATGGCTATTATTACCTTATAACGCTAATTGACGCTTCATCGAGAGGATAGCTGTGCACATGAATGCTTACACAAAGATGTGGCAAAAGGCGATACATATAAAAGATAGACTCGATAATTCCATTTAATTTATTTATCACACCTTTACTATGCAATTTGCATTTATGCACTTGCACGTGTAGTATCCAAAACCGAGAAAATTTAGGATTCTGAATTCATAATCGCGCTTTTGATGCGCGTGCGGTAGATCTATATGTGACGGCTCATTTGTTGCCATTTTACCGTGTAAAGCCCTCAGAGTTACCTTCTGAAAAGCGAGAATGTTGTCTACATAGTGGGTGCTAACTATTATTAATTGGAGATCTTCGACCGTAACTTAACAATAGGATGTAATCGCTTTTCAGCAAAGTAACCATAAATCAATGCGTAACTTTATAAAATAGGCAATTCCATGTAAATTAAAAAGCTACGCATGTAATTAAAATTAAACTTGAAAAGAGTTATCGATGAACAGATGCTTTCAGGAATTCTTCATTGGACCGGGCCATCACAAGGTTACTGGTTATATGAAAATTAAAAGGGATTATAAGCGTCTATTTGTCTATATCGATCGTTTGGCCGGGCTGCTCCAAGGATATGTCGGTGTTATGGGTTCATAGGGATAGGGACAGGAGACAGTTTTTGTAAGGTGTAAGCGATGTTTGGAGGTCAAAAAATGGGACTCATCATCATTTTCCAAGTGCGCGGATTGAACAACTACTGAGGGAAAAAGGGGCGGCGTGTGAACACCTTCCGAAGTTCCCTTTAGCCACGGAGAGTGCGCCTGTATTGGATCTGATATCGCAGCGCGGGTTCCTCTAGCAATATAACCACTAGCTAGGCTGTTGCCAGTAGCCGTTGGCGTAGGCCATAGCGAATCTGGCTTATGTGTATACCGCCACCTGAAATGGATCATTGGGGATCTAATGAAGGGTAATATGGACCAAATGTGTAGATGAGAAAGAACTAAATATACACCGAGTTTCTCACGTGTCTAGTCAGTTTTGCGTATTGGAATCTAGAGTGCACAGCTAAGGTTTCAACGTAATTTTAGTGAAAAATTTGCGGTCATCAGGGTTTCAAAAACTGAGTCAAATAGTGAACATGACAGACATAAAAAATAAACAAATGTACCTCATTTAATTTGCAAAAGCATTTATAAATATTTTACACGTTCTATCCTGCTGATAAGTATAGAGTTTTATATGGCCGGGTTTTCAGTGCTGAAAGTATTAAGTTTTCAAGAATATTCCGCATTCTATTCAGTAACAGAGCAAGTATTTTTCAAAAAGTGACCATTTCTGTCCAAGACTGCCATGTGCATTCCCTGAAGTCATCATTATGCTTTTTAACGAACAATTAGACTGCTAGAGTACCCGCAGAATAATGAGTCGACTTAAGTCCGGGATATCTGTTAAAAACCTCATCAACTAAACCGTTTAGTGCACCTGCCTAGTCTAGAAATAAGTAAAGTGCTGCTACAGACGGCACAAATGTTTAATGGTCATGAATTGACAAATTGACCCATCAGGCACTTATTATTGACAGTGGGTTAAGAGCGACTGGTTTTTCTCATATTACTTACTCCATATTGTTATTCAAATAATATGCTCAGCTAGCGATTGATCAACGTGCGTCGTATGGTCGTCATTCAGATTGCGATACAGTAACCAATATAAAGGATTTGCTTACAAATGTGAGAAAATGCTTTTGCTACTAAGACGTGCTAATTTAAGAGCGGATTAAATCATCAATCGTCATGTAACATACACCAACGAGTTATCAAAATATACACTACACCAGGACTGCTTTATTTTTAATGGGGCGTGACTTTTTGATAATTATGCAAAATGTTAATAAAATCGCAAACTTCGACACGATTTGCAGTCATTTGTTTGTCCTAGATATAACTGTAGTGACCTGTATTTAAAGATTTTGAATCAGGGGTTATTTTCGTCCAGGGAACTGCAAAATCTAATTGTTTGCTTAACCCCCACTTCTAAATTTTATGCTAGCTCTCTGCTCTGGAAAAGATATTGCAAATGATTATACAAAACAATTAAATAACTGATTTCATGCTTTCCACGATCATATGTGTTTTAAAACATATGTTTTAACTAGGATTGCACAAGCTAATTTTAACTTGGGTTTCCGTTAGTCTACTATCCTAAGTCATATAATTGTGGTTAAAAAGTGTAATATAGACCATCCAAAGTGTCACAAATCACCATCTACGCATGTGAAAAACTTAAGAAAATTAATTAAGAATCATAAGATAGATAGTAAACAATAGTAATGATTATTGAATCCCAACTTTTCAAAAAGCGGCCTTTTTAGAAAAGCGTGATGCATTACAATGGCTGTGATTAATAAAATGAAACTTCAATTTTCAGTGAAATCGTTAACAAAAATAATGGACAATTTACGAAATTCTTTTCGTTTAATATGCCTAATGGCATTTTTCATAATAAAGTACCAGATCATCCTGACAAGCAGTTGACAACGCATCATGATTTTAAGTATTTTTAAGCATTTGAACCTATACCTGCTTTTATTTTATGTGTTTATTCAAACCTTTATTAGAAAAGAAACATATCGTAGTGTTCCAAAATAGCGTTGGTTGTTTTAGGAGTTAATGCTCCGAAAATATACTGACCTTTGTAGTAACGGTCCAATATTTGGAGAATATTATATTATAGGAAGCAGAAGTTTGTACGCGGTTATGCAGCGGTCAACGTCAACCGTTCTCCTGCACATACTAATACTTCTTGCTGTTTGGCTTTATAATGTTTGCTGAGCTCGAACAAAAGCAAATCTCAACAATTGACTTAGCTTGTCCTTCTGATTTCGTTCGGAGAATTTCAACTGGAACACCTGCAAATCCAGTATGCTTTATTTAATTTACATTTCAGTTGAGAGCAAAGACATCAGGAAAATCTGGTAATTGAAGCGAACGCAATTGCTGTATAAATATGTACAATTGGTCTCGTTCTTTGAAAAAAATACAGATGCTTGTGTCTGTTAATGATGCACCGTTAAACAAAAATGTGATTGCATTCATACTTTCATCTCTAGCTGTCGTATTTTGTATAATTGTACTTTCAATATCTATATGGGAAATGGTGAAACTCTTGTAAATAGGGTTAAAAATTGGGCAAAGCTTCAGGCTTTTGTCGTTTTCAGAGTCAGAAATATCCGAAACAGACAATCGAAACTAGCGGAAGTTACAGTTAATATATCAATCGTCTGATCGTTTATGTTCTGATTACAATACGCTTCAAGTTTTTCATAGTTATTTAAAAGCCTTCGGACATTATCTTGGCCAGTTGTTTAGTGTTAATTACCTTTGAAAATTGAAGAACCCCATTCTGTGTGGTAACAGGTCTAAGATATTTAAATACGGTTTGCAGATGTAATCAAATGCCTTCGATTTTATGCATTACAAGAGTTCATTTTTATGTGTGTGGGTTAAATCATTATTCAAGTATGCAACTCATTAAAAATTATTATGCAGCAAATTTCTGAGACACAGCTTCCAGTCGTATGTGGTCTATTTAAATGCGTTCTCGTTATATACTGGCCCTGATCAATTAGTAGGATCGTAAGACCATAGATATGCTAACTCTATAGTAAGTAACGGAAAAGTTTAAATTTATATCTAGGTGAAGATTGGTAAGCATACACAAATTACGGTATTAAACTAACCGATAAGAACGCAGCACGCAGAAAACATTACCACCTATATTTGCAAGCGTCAACTAAGGACAAGTAGCTGAGACCCACTGACACTTTAGCACCAAATGCGGTCAGATATTAAACATATCATAAACAATAGAACTCATCTATTTTGAGTTTGTCTCGAGTTTATTGCAGCCTCAGATAGCAGCAATGCGAACCAGCGTCAGGGAATACCAACCAATCGCAGATGCGCATCCAGATGCAGTTAATCCAGATCATATTTCACTTATTGTATTTTATTATCTTACAACTACATTGGATATATAAGTGGATCCTTTGGACTGACAACGTTGTGTATCATGTTTGCAGAACTGTTACAGTAATTAGTGTTTTTTATTTTATTATCAATTGCGTGGTCAGTAAAATGAGTCGGGCCTGAGCAACCAGCAATTACTTATTGCACCAGATATAATTTACTACTCTCTGCTTACACGCGTATCACTTACACGTCTGAGTTTTTTACCGGTTTCTTGAACCCTAAGCACCGGTATAACTCTAGCTGTCTCGTTTTTTATGCAGAGAGGTGTCCAATTTCGCAATTAGGAGACAATTGGTGCCAAAATCAGACCGTTTGCTGTGTGCCCGAAAATAAGTATGTTTGATTTCTGGCTTGCACGCGAATTTGGTTAGAGCAAGTCTGAGTAATTTAGAATAAACGCACAGTCACCTACTTCACTAACCAGGACCAGTCTCCAAATTAACTGGGACTACCACACGCATACATGAAAAGCATAAAACCGATTAGGCTAAAAGCTTCTGTCTTTGCGCGCATTAGAAGATAAACTTATTTTTCTTTTTCTAGGCTAACATGGAAAGTAGCTCACATATGGAAGCGGACATTGCGCAAAACTCATGTACTCCAGCCAGATATACCATATAGACAGACAGTATTGAATACGACAACTGAGATAATCTAGCAGTTCATAGCTACCTTTGCAATACATTTTGCGCATTGGTTAAATGTTGTAGTGCGTGAGATTTTCATTATATGAGAAATATTTAAGACGTGCGGCGAGGATATATTTCCTGTAATTAATCTTATTTGAACTTGCAGATATTATAATATGATAGGGTACATTCTGACGCAAGTTGTTTGAGAAACAATATATGCAAACAGTATATGCATAAATCATAACGGTACTGTTTTATCACCTTAACTGACAGGTGACGGTGAATGAATTACGTCAAATGGCGTGTATGCTTTATCTACATCAAGGCTTCTACAGGGTCGACTTCGTTTTGAGCGTTCGGGTTTGTTTTTTTCTCGATAGCTCAGCCGTATTTTTTCTTCAACATCTTCCGTAATCTTCTCCACTTTTGCGTTCTAGAGATCTCACTTGAACGTGCCAGCGAATCGATTTAACCCGTTCGTTTGACTGCAGGTGATATGGTGGTAAATGCATGTCTTAAATTCCTGGTTGCTTGCAGGCTCAGTTGAAGGTGGGTGATATAATCTGCCCTCGATTTTCGATCACTAAAGTTATTGGACCACCAAATTTGCTGAACAATGTCCAAAGATTGTTGACTGTGGCTTCGGCTGTCATGTGTTGCAGGTAATTTTTTGTACGCGCCGACAGTGATAAGTAAGTTCTGGCCATTAATCGATCTAACATATACAATGTGAACACTGGATTATGGGGCTAGTGGAACAGGCCATGACTTGAGAAGCAAGGGCATACTTTTGGTATGAGCGGGCCAACAGTTCGATTTGTGGGTCAATGTGAGGCCAGTACATATAACTTAAAGCAAAAGGCTTTATGCGATTGGTGTTCAGATATTCTGTTTAACACTAGCTCATGATACTTGATTGAAGTTTCTGTTGAACAATTACTCATTCAAAGGACAGGATAGAGTTACTTAACGTGAACATGGAATGTATTTTTCAATATAAGTTCTCCAATCCTTAAGATTAGTGAAGGCCACTAAGTAAGATGCTGGTTACGGACTTGTCTCAATAGTGGATCATTTTGGGTTGAGTTTCAGACTTCCTCAAACTTGACAGGGAGTCCATGAATGAAATCCATAAACTAACTGGGAACCTTTTTCACAACGAAGATGGACATGATAACTGTTTCCTCATGCCCGTTAGTCCACGTGAGAATGATTCTGCCAAGTTCATTTCACATCTTTTTGAGAAGATCATTTATCAGGGCTGATATCAGTTTTTCCAGAAAAACACACATAAATGTATAAATTACAGTGAACATTAAAATATCTAGAGTTTTGAAATGAAGACTGCATAATATATGTTCAGTTTTTAATTTAAATTACTTTCCTTTAGTGGATTATTTTTAAAAATGCTTCATTTTCAATGCCTTGGAATGTTGGTTATTGCAACAACATGCGGCGAAGTACCTATTTATCTTCTTTTTGGCATACTTGTAAAATAGGCAGCCCCACAGTAACCAAGCTCATCAGCAGGAAGTTATTATAATTGAGGAGACAACACAAGACTTGCAACATAATTATTCAAAAATGTTTGGTGTTGGTGGGCAATGAACTTGAATATTACATGATACCATATTACGCGATATTTTTCCAGTTAAACATTTATTTGATCGACAAATATTTTCATCAGTGATTCAAAGGACATATAAAAAATAAAAACAAACGATAGGAAAATGATTATTCTAAAAAAACATAAGTTTACATTTTTTTCAGTATTTATATATGTTAGAGGTAAAACAGTGTAAATTTACTAAAAAGCAAGCTGCGGTTCTGGATTTCAAGATAATTAATAGAGAATTATATATATCGATGTGCACGATACGCATTGGAATTTCATTAGGACATCCGTAAAAAAATAATCAAATACGTTTTCGTTTGTATTCAATTTAAAAAGTGACTGCCTCTTTTTCAATAGTTGCTGGTTATTTTAAAATTGTTTATTTGCAGGAGAAAAATTATGTTGCTTGCTACGAAGAATTGATTTAAGCGTTTAACTTAGCCAAAAAATGAATCGCTTCATTTTAATGGTGTGCAAATTCCCAAAATAATGTGAATTTTAATAAATCGAAAAGCCTGTGAGCAAAAGTAGTCATATATTTTTCCTTACATTATACTTAAAGATGAGATCTTCCTCACATATTTTAATTGAGCAATGTATGAGTAAAATATGATAGTCGTTAACGGTCCGTCCGCTTTTGCCTAAAATTGCGCGGGATTTCTGGCTGGCGCGCTTATTTGGTTACAGCATGGCTACTTCTATTTCACTAACCAGGACTAACCTTCATATTATCTCGGATTACCACAGGTAAACATGACAACATAACCGCTAAGTTTCAATCAGAAGAATTTATTAAAAACCTTTTCAATTCTATTAATGTAGGCGTCCCTATTTTAACCAAAGATTTAATTCCAGCGCATCACAGTTGTTCATGAGTTAAATGCTAATTGTCCACCATCAGCCGTCTCCAAAAACTGAACAATCCATATTTACGATATTTGAAAGGGGTGCGGCCAACATTAAGCCATGGATATATTTTTCCATATCCTTAAGTTGAGCCTGCATGCCAGAAACCGGATGCCTGTTCATCGCTTATTCCTGTGAGTGACATGAAAGGCTTCAACATGTACACCCAAGTAAAAAAACGAAATTAGGGAACGTTTTTGAATGAGCACTCTTGAATTGAAGGAACATGTAAGACAACTGCTTAATTTATAGAATTATCGTTCTACTATGTTTTTTTAAAAATAATACAATTAATAAGTATCCTTAAACTGCACATTTCAAAAAATGTAAGCATTATTTGTGTAAGTAAAATTAACTCTTCCAATAACATTGACGGTCATTACAGCATTGGTCAATAAAATTGCGTAAATAATTGTTGTAAAGATATATTATTTTATATGTATTTTTTCCATAGATTTTTCTGTGCCTTCTTGTTTACATAATTTTCTGTTAAACAACGAGGCCTACGGGTTTTCACAATCAGTTGACCTAAGAAATACGACTGCCGATATTAATGCAGTAATTGATGAATAGTGCATGCGTGCATCAAATCCTCATTCCAAAATATAGAATATAACACTGAGGTTCTGGACAATAGGGAGGAAATAACGATGCAATGTTCTATCAAGGTGTTTAAATGAACAGGCTATGTATTGTTTTGAGGCTTTCTTAAAGGAATTTGGAAGGCCTTTCTGAACAAGAGAGGATAATCTGAGAGATTTTTTTCGGGACGTAGAAACTTGTGAATGCTGCATTCAACGATCAAACGTTTTTAAGTTATTTTAAGATAATAAAATAAATTATTTGAAAAGCTGCTAGACAATTATTTTACCTACATTAAGGGGGGATTTGCAGGCAACATTTAATTAGTAATTGACTTTTGACTGATAATTTAGGTATGCAGTTGGGGACGAAATTGAAGTACGCCATATATTATAACGTGTTCAATTTTATATTGACTAAACAGACGTGTCCTGCTGAACATCAAATAGGTAAATAGAAGGGATAAAATGTATGAAAAACGCAGAAGCAAATACATTATGTAATCACTTTGTTGCCCAGTTGATATAATAAAACAATTTTTAACGAACTGCAATGTACAATGTCCATCGCGTAGAAACTGGGTAATACTTAAGAGAAAATGCAATGTTCGTTTCTAGTATTACATAATATGATTCGCCTTTTCTGCATAAAAATGTTTTATTTGCTACTTTTGTCTTTGACATCAGAAGTCAGAGATATTTCGTAAGCTCAAAGGAATATATTTCTTATTCCGGCAAGCGTGCAATTGCCATCTGCATTGATAATATATTAGTTTCAGGATTCGTTCTTTCGTTTTCAAACTCCCAAAGACGAAAATAAACAAACGTCAAGGTTGATTGCCTATTTTATAGAGGGGGTAGGACGGCGATTAATAAAGACGATGATCTTATAGTGTTCATCATAGGCAGAGATCCAAATGTTATCATCAAACCGAATTAGCAGAATGCATGCAAACAACACGGTGTAAAATTATCTATGTGGGTGCAACTGCCCTCGAATACTCATACATGAAATATTTCCGACCTCTACCCTTGTTCCCGGGCTCGTAAAACTAGAATTAAAGTCCTTTCTAGGGTGTGGACGGAATAATGAAGCCACCATTCGACAACCAAAATAACGTTTTTATCATACCCGTTCATTAGTAGATTAATATGGTTTTCTGGCCTGCAAAGTAGAAAGCCAATTTCTAATATAATTTGATCAACCGTTCTGCATTTTGCAAATGCGATTAGTCGGTCAACAGTGCGTTAGTCTAGCGCATGTTTACAATATAGTGTAAAATTATGCCATATATGAATTCTTTCAATTAGACTCAGACACGACCTTTTTCCGCACAGTTGCCATTTACAAGTACTCGTCAACAAGAATGCTTGACAATAAGCATTCACAGAAGATAATCGCTTGTTCGAGAGCTTGGTACTTATGCATCTGTGGAAGATTATCGTCTAATGGAAATTGATAAACTGTTCCTGAATATGAAAATGCGTTTACTATGTCCTTCATAACACTGATAAGATGGGGGGGAGCAATGATCAAGCAAAGCTCGTGTCGCTTTGGATTCATTCAAAATAAACCGTAGAGAAAGCAATGATGAAACCACATCGGTATGCACAAATAATTGGTCTGATTAGACATGTTATTAATAAATGTCGGCGAGTGATAGCTCAGCTAAATTAATCGACATAATAAGGCCGTCCAGATTAGCACTTAAGTTAGACAAAATAATTTTATTTAGGCTTGCGTGTAGATAAGTTGTCTTTTTAAATGCAGGCTTTTCACGTGATCTTTGATAACTAAGATTTTAAGTACTGTATCGGCTTCGATCTTGAGGGATTAGTAAATTACCCGTTAAAAATAACAGTATACCGTAGAATAAAAATTCATTTTCAAGAGCAACTGAGACCTCAAGTCGGAAAGCAGCATTGTGATGATAGTCGAGTTAACAGCTGCGAGTTTTGAGTACTAAATAGGGTATTCCGCATGCACACAGATTGTTGGCTTTATCTGCGATTTTGTGTATGAAAGAAAATTTCGCATATTTTTCTAAGTTGCGAAAAAGAAACGTTTTGCTGTAAGATCATCAGATAAATTATAAGATCCTACCCACTAAACTTTATGTGTGATTTACCTAAAAGCTTTGCTTAGAATGTACAGTTTTTTGAGCGTTTTTAAAGAGAAACTTGATTGTGGTAATGAGCACTTCAACATATTTTGCACATGTTGTTGTCAAAAACTGTTTTATTTTGGCTTTATGTATATAAAACTAAAATAAACTTGAAATCTGTGTTAACTCCAGTTCAGTTGCACATAGGCTCGACGTAAAAAAGTGTTTTTCTTACGATTAAAGTGCAAAACATTTATATTAGTAAAGGGATAATCGCAAACTTAATTTATTTACGTATTTTTTAAAGAATATTGTGTTGATTGAGACATATATTTAGGTTATTTTAGAATCTTGTTCCATGAGTCATTGAGCTGCTTAACCATTAATATATATATTGCTCAGCTTACGTGTTGATAATGGAATGCAAGCATGCGATATGTGCATTTTTTCTCTAAAGATCTGTTTCGAACGTAGCATCAGCTAGTTTTTTATGAAACCCACTCTTCCAGAAATGTTACGCTTGGCTTTTTTAAATTATTCCTTTGCACTTTGGAGTCTTGAAGGTGAGTGTAAAACATTTATCAGAACTGATAAGGTTAAAAATGAAATTTGAGAAGGCAACGTTGATCGCTGAGCATGCAGCACAGGAATCACAAACATATTTGTGAATTTAAATGGCAAATTGCACAATAAACTAAAGATAACTACTTGCTTTAAAGGAGAATATACCAAGGCAGGATGGTCCTTATTCAGTTTTAAGTCTCCCATTTTGTAAGCAATTCGACCTTCATTTATGCCCGATTTGTTAAATAGAAAATCCTTTCAAAAAAGCTCAATGTATCAGTTTATGACAGCAAAATATTAACGAAAAATAAAGTAGGATTTATACACTTGAAGGATTTGGAGAAAACGATGTACATAAAGATGACTTAGCCTTCGCGTTATTGACACTTAAAAAAGAACGTTTTTAATATTGCATAACGTATATTGTAGAAGTGACTGCCTTGTGATAATTATATTATTTGGAAATATGAACTGTTACTCGCGGAACACATTCTGACGTGTGGAATGCCTAAGTGATGATTTCACGGCTCACCGACACTGATTATGGAACCATAGTACACTCATTGCTTCCAGAAGTGGCCAATTTGTTTAATTTATTTTAATCCAAGCAATGCATATTGTATGGCAGATGAGTGCACGGGTTAAAGCACTGACGGCCGTGAAGTATGACTAAGAATCTTGCACGAATTTAGGCCTCCAAGAACCCTTTGTTGTGGCGAACTGTCCTCGAAGGAACAGCCTCTATCAGCAACTACATATTAATAAGAATGTCACTTTCTTAACTGAAGGACCGGCTATGGCATTATATGTTCTTTTATCTCTGTCATTTTTATAAACATTAAGAGCTCTATTTCTGCTGCTTTTTGCTTAGTAAATCCCAAGGTATTATGCTGGACATTTGGGAAACATAATATGTTATGCTTGTTTTTTACAAATCCTCAAAAACATCGGTTAGTGTTAACAGTTTTGTGGATCTGAAGCTGGTGGCGTGCGTAAATTAAACTAAGAAAATGCAAAGCATTTGTGTTCACGCAAAAACAAATTGCGTACACATCACGCTTGTGCCCTCCTGATTGAAAATGAGGATCAAGAATAAGCTTTTTATCCAGAGAGTAATTTTATATTCGCGTATACACCAACTGCCTTAAAAATAACAGTTTATCCGATTCGTGGGACTGTCCGACTGTCAGTTTTCATTTTACATGATGGCAACGCAAATTTGTTTATAAACATTTCCGCTGCAAACTTTTGTATCTTCTTGTTCAACAAAAGCGGTCTCTCCTTATGGGCTTCGGCTACCATGGCAACAGCGAAGATTATGTTTGCAATTTTTTCCGTATGTAACGATAGTCGTGTTACTTTCATCGCCATATCACTTTTGTTTGCGTAAACAAAGGCGTCAATGTCTTTTAAGTTGACAAGAGTACGCCAGTCGTCTTCGGATTAAAGGACGGAATAGGTCTAAAACCAAAGAAGGGCAAATTGACAGAAACATTTTTACTTTAAGCAATACACCGCATAGTATTCTAAACACATAGAAATATAATAAAAACTGTAATAACAAAATAATAAAAAAAATAGTTTTGAACGTTTGATATTAAAGGAAGTAGGGCTTTTTAAACACCAGTCAATAATTAAACCAATAAAAATGCAACCATCTTGATCGGCGACGTCACCGGTTTGCCCTATGCAATAAACGTAGCACAGCTTAGCCTTCAAGCATAGCTGGTAAGTTAATGTCAATATCACAGTAGATGGGCATCAGGCAAGTTCTGATTACACAAATATGTGATGTGCTGTAAAATGAGTCTTCAACGTATGCATAACAACTAAATTACCCAGCGAAAATTTTAGGAAATCGCTCTTTCTTTAAAAATTAATAAGCAGCTAACTGCTAAACGTTCTATTTCATCTCATGATAAAATTGAGAATTCCAGCAGGAAACATAAAACATTTTATACTTGGGTAAATCAAAACGTGATTTGAAAGGTTTTTTTTTTTCAGACGTAAATTTAAAAGTTATGCAGAAGAATGAAGTTCTATACATTGTTTGTTAATTAATTATATTGCACAGATATGGCAAATGAATTGTGAATTATCTTTGTAAATTTAAGGCTACCGTAGACAAGAAGAATAATGGCATTTTGAAAAATCAACGCATCTTTTGTTTTTTTTTCTCAACTATGACTACATATGAAGCACACATGCCATTTTTCCTAGATAACACACTACAGGCAATGCATTATTTGATTAAAGGAAATTGCAGTTTTCTTTCTTTGTATTGAAGAAGACAGATTTTGCTGATATTTTGCCATCAGGAAATAATTAAAAAAATTCATAAGCTGAAAAATATATTTTTTATATCTAGCGTACGATTAAGCTTGTTGAAAAATAGTAAGGATGGCTTTATGAAGGAAACTAAGGCGCTACGCGTTGGTGTTTGAATTCATACAACATATTAGTATAAATATTTAAATATTCATTTTCACCTTTAGCGGAATGTAAGACTTACTTTTCGCATAACCGTTAAGACGATGGTGAAAATGTTAGCCCTGCACCTGAACATTTGCATATTTTCTGATGGTGTTAACAGAACGCATTCAGAAATTGAGTTGATTTGGATATTTTTTAGGGAAATTTCATATAGGTATTTACAAAATTTAAATGTCCAATGGATTTCTCCTTAAAGTGTAAAAGACTCCTTATCAAAGTTTCCGTTTTTGTTCCATTTTCATAAAAAGGACAAGCCTGTTCTTCTTTTAAAGCTAAAAAATATCATTAGTACATTCAATTATTGTTACATATATATATTTTTTAAACCTTGTCGAAATAATTAAGTCAAATGTCACGAAAAGGACAAAGCAAACGCTTTTCAAAAGCATGCCATTTAGCTTGTGGCCTATGCACTTCATTATTCATAAGGATTGAAATTAGTCGGCATCGTTTAAGCACAAATGTTTTTATTGTACTATTTTTTATCGGTAAATTTAATTTTAATTTTTAATTTTATTAGTACTTATACAAAAGTATGGTAAAGGTGTTATTACACCGATATCTAGGCAAGTTTTTTCGGTTAATTGCAGTCGTATTAAGAGAAAAAAATGCGAAATCTATTTTATCGGCTTATCAAAGAATATTAAATATTAAATACTCACAGACACATGCAAAAGCAAGGTGGACAAATGTTAGGAGATTGATATAAATGAGGATCATTTTGCTTGTATGCCAGCGTGTTTAGGTATTTATTTGGAATGAGCTAAAACGAACTGCGTTCAAATGACCCAATGATATCTGGTTTTTGAGAAAGTTAAGCTAAAAAAATCCAAAAATAACTGGATGTGCTGCTCCGTGTATGTTTAAGACTAATTTTAATGAATAGGACAACAGTTTGAAAGATCAATTGCGATGAGATTCTAACGTGCATTTAACTTGCATTGGCTGTGTTATACCCTAAATGCGTTTAAATGTGGACATTGTACAAACACAAGTTGTCAGATAAAAGACTATTCATCTGACAATGATACACTTTACTCTGTTTCTGCAGTCATTACCAATTAATATTGCCTGAACATTTTAAGTTATGACTTTTGAATTTTATGTTTTATATATTTTTCCTAATATCAATTTCCTAGGAATGTGCCCTATTATAACGTTTGGTACTGGCACGTTCTAATAAGATGGATAATGAGAAATCTATCCTCACGTTTAGGAATTTTCCGCTAAAGGAAATCTCTTGCGTTATAAAATTATACCGATGTACCAAAATTAATGGCAAAGGTAGCTAGTAACTGCTTAATGAGCTCACTTGTCATATTCAATAATTTCTATATATATGGTATATCTGGCAGGAGAACTTCAGTTATACTTAATGTCCCCTTGCAAATGGGGCTACTGCCCGAGTAAACTGAGTAGAAGTTAGGATAAAAACACATATTTTGTGGCGCGCGTAGCTTTGTCGGTTTCTGCGGCCATGTATACACGTGGAAGTCCCATATAATTTGAAGGCTAGACCTAGTTATTGAAGTAGAAGAATTTGCGGAAATGCAACATAACTCAGCCTTGCTGTAAATAAATTCACGCTCAACCCTGAAATCCCAAGCATGTTTTTATGGCATACATCGGACGGACCGTTGCCGACATTCACAATTTTACTCATGCATTGTACAACCAAAAGAGATGAGGAAAATTTCAGCTTTAAGATAACAAAGTCTCATAAAGGACATTTATATGACTTCTTATGCTCACACGCTTTTCGTTTTATTTAAATTCACATTATTTTGGACAGTTGCACAATATTAAAATGAAGTGATATATTTTTGTTGACTCAGTTTAACGCTTAAATCAATTCTTAAAAGAAGGCACCATGATTATATTTCTCCGATTTTACTATTGGAAAATAACCAACAAGTAGTGTAAAAGAAGCAGTCACTTATATCATTGAATACTAATGAAAAAATGTTTGGTTATTTTTCGTTCACTGAAGTCCTTATGAAATTCCTCTTCCTATCGTTCGCATTGAGTATATATAATACTCATTTTATTCTCATGAGATCTAGAACTGCAGCTCGCATTTCACAGGATAAACACTGTTTTACCTCTTACATATATAAATACTTAAAAAGAAGGAAAACATATGTTTTTTTGAAATGATCATTATCCTTACGTTTGCATTTATTATATATATGTCCCTTGAACCACTGATGCGATATATGTCGACTAAATAAAGTTTTAAACGAAAATCGTATTTGCCATATGTTATCGTGTAATATTAAGGTTCATTGCCCATCAGGACCAAACGTTTTTTTCAATAATTATGTTTAAAGTCGTATCTTTTTCTCCTCAACTATAATAACTTCATGCTGATGAGCTTGTACTTGGTGGGGCTGCCGATTTTGCAAGGATGCCGACAGCAAGATTGATAGGTACGTCGCCGCATGTAGTTGCAATCACCAACATTCCAAGGCATTGGCAATGAAGCATCTTAGAAATGTAATCTGCAAAAAAAACAGTTTTTTCTTAAAAACTGAACATATATTTAACAGTATTCATTTCAAAACTCTAAATATTTTCATTTTACTTGGAATTTATACCTTTGTGGGTGTAATTTTGCAAAAAAAAATATCAGTCCTGATAACTTATTTTCTCAAAAAGATGTCAAATTAACTTGGTCTAGAGAATGTCATCAAGCTTTTATAGAAATGAAAATAATTTTGAATTTTTACTTACTGCTAAAACACTTCAACCCAGATCTGAAGATTTTCATTGCAGCGGACGCTTAAACCCCTTGATTTTTCGCCACAATTTTACATATATGTCTTAACAAGGAAATAAGATTAACTCTCATGCAGCAAGATTGCTAACATCTGTGGTACTCAAGTACGGACAGATCGAGAAGGAGGCTTTTGTTATTTTCATAGCCATAATGAAATTTCCGAAGATGCTTTTGAGCCGTCATTTGACCCTTCTAGCGGACCATAAGCCCGCACTTGCAAATTTATGTTCGAAAAAATACATTACGGACAAATTGGAAAATGTTGTTTAGCGATGGGCTTATATATGTCTACGCTAAGACTGATATCCGGTAGCAATAAACCACACAGATAAGCAAGGCAGACATACTCACACGCGGACAAACGAGCATGAGGACACAGTTATCATATCCATCTTCGTTGTGTTAAAGGTTCCCAGTTAGTTTAGAGATTTCATAAATGGACTCCCAGTCACGTTTAAGCAAGGCCAAAAGACAAGGGAGGGATACCGGAATGGCAATTTCTGGCTTATTAACTGACATCAGCAAGTCATACCTAATCCCAAATGTGTAACAACTGGGATTTGAAACCGCAAACTTTAATAATTGCGTCG
Organism: Schistocephalus solidus; assembly: GCA_017591395.1. Lineage (NCBI taxonomy): Eukaryota > Metazoa > Platyhelminthes > Cestoda > Diphyllobothriidea > Diphyllobothriidae > Schistocephalus > Schistocephalus solidus. The sequence goes on from WEDG01003189.1 coordinate 19,166, forward strand.
AACGCTTGAGTCGGTTCCGCTTCATCCTATGCTTCACGCCGCTAAGCAACCACCTGCAAGGGTTCTTATTTGAGCTCCAGGGCACAAAGGAACAAATTCGTTCCTTAAGGAGATCGATAGAGCTGCACACTATCATATATATATATATATATATATATATATATCTATATATATTGATCTTCTCTTTTTCGTCTCAGACGAGCATTTCAGAAAGCTGTCAAAAAGGTTGACCCTTTTTGATTTTGAAAAAATTTAGCACAGGCGACTTAAGGTTTAGGCTCTAGGTGACTCGGCTTCACTCCTCCTTCTATCACACGTGCACCAGTTTTTCGGGCCTGCGTTAAATGTCTGAACAAATCTGTCACAAGGTTAATTTTGTCATGAAAGGCAAAAATGTCGGGGTCTTCAAAGGAATCACATAACTGCAGGCTAATTTCAGTTCTAAGAGATTATTTATTTCTTATTTTTGAATCGTCACCCTTTTTATTCACGCCTGTGCGCATATTGTGGCAGACACAAAAGCGTTAGCCACGATATCACTTTTGCGTCTAACATACAGATTTAGAATATCCGAAATGACTGATTTCTTTTTCAGATGGTACATCATTTTTAAATTTGTCACGTGTCCATTCGTTTAAAATGATTTAAGTTGGTTCTGCAATAAATCAAAATATACGAAGTTCTTCAAGGTTAAACGCTTGAAAAACATCATTATCAACTATGGAAAACTTTAAAGGAGCATCCACGTATTTTGTTATACTAAAACCAGAAGAAAAATTAACGAAGGTAAACAACCAGCTTATTATTAAAAAGTACCAATAGTTACTCTGAGAAATCATGTTTTAGCAAATAAAAATAAACGGCATGCGGTGGGATAATAATGGTTTTTTTTTTAGAAGGACCATTGCATTTACATACATTATTTGAAATATTAAATTAATCAGATTTAAGGGGTAACAAGGACAATATTATCATTAAAGCAATTGTAAAAATGTGTGCATATAACTTTTGAAGAATAAATAATGCAGCTGACTAAATTGTATTAAAGCCATTTAAAGCATGTGTGATATGACGTTCATATGTCACAGGTTTCTTGTTATTGTTTACAGGAAATGCATATAAATAATTTTGATGTAGACTAAATACTTTTGATTATTTATAACATGGCGAGAAATACAGTTTTGATTCGGTCTATGCAGTTAATTTTATGTACGTCTGAAGGTTTAGTTATGTTCGGGTAACTGCATTGAGTGGTGATATAACGCATATTCCCCACATGTTGTCACGTTTCTCTTTCATTTTAGGTATTTAATTTCGATTGCGTGACTATGTAATTTAAAGTATCCAATTTAAATAAATAGTCTCGTTGCAACGAACAATGAAGTTAGTTTAGGTACTGCTTTTCTGTGCGAGGTGATATTGATATGTTATGTACATTCCTTATTTATGGCACGGAGTGGCAAATTGCAGTTCATACGCCATTTTAAATGAGAAAACGGACGTTTGCAGTCAAAGGGCCTCGTCACGAGTGATAACCTACTTTTTTAAAAAAAAACAGTGTCCACGCAGCTATGTTATAAATGGCCGTTTTCGTAGACTATTCATATAAGTCGATTTCGTAAATGAAATTTAAAAAAATTACATGAATTCTATAAGGAATACGAAAATACGTAAGATTACATCAGATGGGTTTAAACAAGCGATATCGTTACTGTTTTAAATGAAAAACATTTAGATGCACAAAACATGCTGCCATGAATTCGCCCGAAAAACAACGCTCGATAAAAAAATATAAATCTAATTAAGTATACAAACCTTCGCATGTTTTCTTCATCGCACTTTAAGTGAGCATTTTAACGCATATTCGGTCATTTGTTTCATTTGGTGAGTGGATTGTAGGTGCCATCATCCTCTTACTTGATATTCCCGCATTGCTTATCAAACATATTGCAGGAGGACACTAAAAGGAGTGAACCTAATTTATATCAGAGAAAACATTTCCGTAGTTTTTGTGCATTTTAATATACACGAATATGAACAGTCACAATGAACGTTGTAAAAAAATATTTTCCGAAAATCAAATCTCTGATCTAATGCAATGCAAATAAAATAAAGTCATGTTTAAGGAAAGACAATATTTTCCATGTAGCTTTTGAAACGTTTTTGAGATTTTCTGAGTGGTTTAGACAAAAAACGCAGCAATGTACTTGTTTTTTCAGTATTTTAATTTATTTTTTGGGATAATAGGAGCATTAATCAAATAAATGTGTAAGATATTGTGGAGATAGACGCCAAGAAACAGGTTTTTGAAGTAAAAAACATGTGAAAACCTGCATTTTGTATAAATGTGTTTCGGTTTATCTTGAAGTATCTAACGCGATTGCTGAAAATTTGAATTTTTTTTAAAAGATTGTGCATAAATGACTTATTTTTTCTAAATGGGAACGCTTCAGATATGACAGGTTCTTAAACAAGCATTACAAAAACGCTGCAAAATCTAAAGAATAGTGGATTTGTTTAAATTAAACAAAACGTGCATCGCTTAATATCAAATAAATTGAAATACCGATCGAAATTATCCGTTTTTCTTTTAAAAAACCTTGAAAATTGTAACGGGCGCATATATTCGTCAACGTCATATCTTCTTCAATGGAATTTTTAGCCAATAAGTTAATGATAAAGTTTGTAATTGATCATTGACATAGTAGTTTCCAAATTTGGTTCACTTCATTTTTTCGGATCAATGATTTTTTTAATATTACATTGAAATTGCAATATTATGTTCACATTCATTTGCACTTTTAAATATTTTAAAGTATTGCATGGTTTCTGAGAAATATTATTTTATAAATATATCGTCAATACATAGAACCGAATCAAAGTTGATGATCTTTCGATTGGGAACTTGCCCTACCTTTATTGATATAAATCTTAAACTCTAGCAAGAATAATAAGCTTAACCTGTTAATAAAATAGAATCTAATAAGGCGCGTTAAACCTCATAGAATATTTGGAATAGCAAATTGGAAACACGTGCATTGCTGTATGGACAAAAAAATACAAACAAAATGGAATATGTTGAAAGAATGCATTAAATTAAGCCATTGCCTAAGTTTGCAGGTGCACAGATTATAATTTTTTAAAAGTAAATTAAGGAACATACAAGGCATAAATTGTGATCAGTGAAATATTTGACTATTTGACTATTTTGCTTTCGATAGTAGAAAATGTTATTTTTTAAACAAAATAAATAAATTGAGTAAAATATGCAAAGTCAAGGCTTTTGTTTAAAACAGTTGAAGCCGTAATCATTTGGACGTTGGTGGTCTATTCTGAAGGAAAGCTGACCAAAACCTAGCTTTTAAATCATTGTTTGTGCTCGCATGAATATAACAGACAGAAATATCCTGAAAGTGAAACTATTGACAGTTTCTACACTAAAAAAGGCCGCATTTAGTGTTCCTTTCTACTAGAATTTGTTATATATATATATATTGCACTCTGTGCATTTTTGAACGTACATTGTTACAATCTGCGTGGCCTTTTGAAAAGCCCATATGTTTCCAGAAGAAAATGGCAAGTAAAAACCAAGGTATGTAAATGACGTCCTTGTTTCGTGTATGCAAATATTAGCAGTAGTACTCGAAATAATTGTATCTAGATCTCTGTCATCGTTCCCTAATGGATATTAATATAAACATTATTTCACAAATATTTTGCCAACAGTGACCACCCTTACTTTTGGTTTGGCATGCCTACTGATAAGAATAAACTGCAAACTACGAACACGTTGTGCGGCAAACTAAAATAAGTAACGGCGAGAAGGCCGTACTTTTAATCGCTGCTGTTATATTGTGGTATTTATAATTTTAAACACGTGGTTGTCCATAACTTGGGTTGTTAACACAGAAACAACGTACCGATTAATAGTCAGGTTATGTCGTACAAATTAAATTTTATAGATGTTAATCATAATATTTCACCAGGGTGACACAGTCTGCAGTTCAAAGTCTCAAGTATAAATCCTCTGTCTGCTTTTTGAAAGAGATTATCACAGGTGTTTAATCAGATAAATATATCTTGGTGTGTTCAGTGACCTTCAATAGGATTCCATATGATTCAACATAAAATGCAAAAAGTTAAATGAGCTTTCCTCAGCCTTGCCATTTCTGTTATATTCACTCAGGAACCAATTTATGACAATAAAACACAATTTCAGAGCAATTTTGAAAATAACATGCGGAATATGACATGTGACGTATAAAAATCATTGCTTAACTTTTTGTTTATATGGCCATTTGTGTTTTTAACATAGTTTCCCCTATAACGATTCTTACAGGGTACGGAACAATCATACGTTCTGATGGACGGCAGATGTCGAACTTGTCTGTTCTCATCCAAGATGATCAAGATTTGTTCATTAAATTCACTGAAATAACAAATAAACAGGTTACGAACATTTGCAAACATCTTATTTGGAGGTCATTACAGCAGCATTCATGTGTTGCAATTGAATACAAATTGCTTTAAATGAAACAAACACTAAAAATATTCGTTTTCTGATAAAAAGGGCCCTACCAGCTTATTGAACAAATTTACCAAAATAACAATTTTTTCTGCAAATAAATACTTAAAACATATTATGTGGGTTGTCAACGTTTGCAAAAAAATAAGGCATTTATTACCAAGGGGATATTAATGAATGTTAAGGAAAACTAACTAGCAACAAGAAAGTGAAATATATTCTTTTCGTGCAATGTGGGAAACCAGCATGCTTTTTATGCTAATAAATCTTTGCCCATGTGAAACATGTCCATCATTTGTAGTTCTTCATTATCGGCTTTAAAAACCAACTGAAAAACACACACATAATGCGTTATCCTTACATAATCGGAAATTTTCAGAAAACTATGTGCATTCGTCATTCAACAAACACTCAATACACATCAAAAGTGGAATTCGTTAGGTTAATTTGTTGTGTTACACAAAAGAAGAAAAAACGGAAAGAAAAGTTTTGTTGAAAAATGACGTCGAAAGACACAGTAAAAAGCTGACTTTGTGGATGTTCAAACTGGTTTAACAAAAAAAAGAGGTATTGCATTTTATAAGACTGGAATGATATTTCAACTCACTTGTACATTTCCTTTGAAAGAGTTTATTCACATCTTTTTGATAAATTCATTAACATATTAAACATTTATTTACGTATTTGAGACAATTTCTGTCAATTTTGTAAAGTAATATCGCATGCTTTTATTCACAAGAGCACATTTTCGCAAACCATGTCAGAATAGGACAAAATTCGTATGTTTTTTTTCACAGTCCGTCTCGTTTGTTGAGTAAACAGAAAAACACAACAGCTCAATCTTTTGTCTCCTAAGATCATATTCGGATTTTTCAAAGCATATTTACATTAAAGATTTAACGAGCTCTAAACTGTGAATTCTATATATCTCTTAGGTTTTAATTTGCCACCTGAGTTTCCGTTTATTGACCAATTTAAGTTTATAATTGTTGTTAAAACGTGTCATCTTTACCATTCAAAGTGTCACAAATCGGCATTTACACATGTAAATAAATAAAAAAACGATTTGCGTACTATAAACCAAAAAAAAAATACAACATTTATATTCATTGATTTATCAATACAAAATTTGAAAAAAAGTTGGCTTTTTTAAACAACGTGATATATCACTGTAGTTGTGATTTATTAATATAGCTAGAAATTTCATTTGAAATCATTAACAAAAACAAGCTGGGCCATTTACCAGAAAATGCTTTTTGTGAAATATCTTAAAGGGTATTTTTCATATTGGATTGTAATAAGTGTCATATCCTTTTTAATATGCAGTCAAAACTTCTTGCTTTTCAGTATTTTGAAGCCTTTTGACATATAACCTGTATCTAATTTAAGGTTTTTTTTAAATATATCGAAGGCGTCTAAAAAAACGAAGGTTGTGTAGGTTTGAAGCTCCACAATATATACCACGGTTTTACATTATAGTTTCTACTAGTTATCTAATGAAAACTCTAATTACAAGCTGGGAAATGATAATGAAAGGAAGGAGACAGCGAAGGTTGATAAGGTTTATCCGACTGAAGTAAATTAAAATTTTCAAACATTTTCTTTTATTCTACCCGAGTGCTGACTCGCTTTTCATCCTTTTTGTCAATTTTTTGTTTCATACGTAGTTCAAACAACTCTCCATTACAAAGCGCACTTATATTTTGAAAAATAAATATCGACGGGGTTTGAGAAATATAAGTCAAATTGTTAAGTAAAATAAATTTTTTGTTCCAGAAATCAAAATGCGTGATATAGTGACTTCGTCTTCTAACACTTTTTGATACCTTATGTGATTCAGCTTAAAAAATTGTCTAGGTTTGGGCTTTAAAACTAAAGCAGATTATGACAGGGACAAAACTGCCTCAGTTCATAAAAAATCCTGTTTTGACCCCTTACTGTGTTTTATGTTGCTTTTAATGATCATGAAGAATCCTACGTGACTTTTGAAGTGAACTGTACCTTTATAATATTTTCATATTTTAAATCTTCCAAACATTCAGCCGAATATTACTTGTTGATATAATATTTAATCCTGATATATTAAAATTGGCCGCATTCCTGTGCTCTAAAGTGGGAAAATTATTAACTATCTCTTAGATTAGCAATTCAGGTTGATTACATGAGTACCAGACATTGATACACCTAAAATATATTATCCTGCAATAAGACTTGTTCATATTCGTACGGACCAGATTTATACCCAGGTCATTTGAGGAAACACGTATTTGAATCACGATTTGCTTCCACGTTGGCATTAAAATAACAAAAAATTGATTTTTATCACGATGAGCTCATGACATTAGGCAAATATGCACAGTCTTAGTTAATGATGAAATCCATCGAAGCCGTAATCATTTTGACGGTAGTCGTCTATTCTTTCGGTCAGCTGACCAGCTAACGCAGCTTTGTTTAGTCAATCCTGAATATTACAAAAGTAAGATACTAATACTTAAACGAATCAATGTACCTCCTAAGCAGACGGCTCAATTTAGAAATAATTGTTACTTAGAGCAAGAGTATATTTTGGAGTTTTTGAATTTTTAAAAGCACAACCTTGTAATCTGCGTCTTCTTGGAATGGTATTTTTTTCCTGTAGTACATTGGCAACTCACAACCAAGGGTTATACATTTTTACGTTTTTGAATACCACTCTCTGCAGTTGCTATCATAATTGTGGTTCTACGTCTGTGACTTCCTTTCCTAAGGGATATTAATATTATTACTAATTCACATCTGTTTCGTCGAAAGCCTGACATTTGTACTCTTTAGAATAAACTGCAACCACAAATAACATGTCCCTATGTTAAATGTGGCAAAATAGATGAATTGACTACAAGAGGGCCAGAAAATACCACTATGATGTTTTAATGCGATATTTTACCATTTAAAACACATGTTTGAATACAGCTCATTTGCTTCACACAGAACATTTGTATCGACTAAAAATCGCGAGATGTCGTCTGACCTGCATTTTATTGACGTCAATCATTTGCGCTCAGTCAGTTCACCAATGTCACAAAGGTGACATAGTCTGTAGTTCAATGTCTCGAGTGGAAAACGTTTGTTTTTTTGAGACAGAATATTTGTAGTGCTTATATAGGTTAACTTATCTTGGTGTTTTAACTGCTTTTCATCAGGATTTCATGTGGCTGAAAATAAGATTCAAAAATCAAGCCATTTCTGATAAGATTACTCAGCCACCCATCTACGGCAATTAAAGCCCGATGTAAGACCTATTTTAAAATAAAAATGCAGAAACTGAAAAGAGGAGTATCACTTTAACAGTTTTTTTGAGATTTTGGTAAAAATCGGTCTTTTGTGTTTGCAACATAACCTTCCCGATAAACCTTCTGACAACGTTTAAAAGAAACGTATTGTCTGGGGGATGAAATATGTTTCACTAATCCATCCTTCTCTGAGATGATCGATATAAGCTCTTTCAATTTCCATAGGGTTGCAGCCATTTTTTTAATGATTTATAGGAAAGGTCATTTCTTATGAAATGTAAGACATTATCGTGTTGGTACTCCAAGGTTGCAAAAAAATAATACAGTTTATTACCAAGGTGATAAAAATTGTTGTTTAAGTAGCCAGCTGATTTCCATTGTGACAGTAGAACCAGATTTATTGTGTGATAACAGTATAACGAAACAAAGTAAGCACGTAATTTATAGCCAATATAAATAATAAAACGACCTTTTTTCTGTTACAAAATAAAATTAAGAGATACATATGTATTTATTTAAGACAATCTTGCAGATGTAAGTGCACATTTAGCAATGTGAGAGGTTTTTTCACTATTGGCAGTTTGGAACTTTTTAAAAGATATGAAAATTATCAGGTATCATTTACTTTTAAAATCCTAATTGACACAGTTGCTGAATTAAAAGTTTTGCAATGTCGGACCAGTAAAGCTGAATTAATAGACATGGCCAAACTTCAACCTTATAGCAGAAATCGGCAATCAATAAAAATGCATGCGAAGGACGTCTGCGATCATCGTTTTACTTTACAATGTAAGAGTCACTTTACACTTTTCGAATCCTAATATTTATATTCTAATTATCTGCTTACCGAGCACGGACAAACGCTCACTTTTTCTGGTGTTAATTCAGATTGAGATACATTGACCCATAAAAAGAACTGCTTACCGAAATGACGAGATGACTTTTTTTACTGGGAAGTCTACTAAAATTAGGTTGAATTACCACTCATCGTGTGTCATAACCCCACGATGTTTAAGATACGACATGATGCTATACGTTCAAATTTGCATTGTTTGTCGCGTAAAATAACCGCACTTACAAAAATCATAAGTATTGTGTAGGTTTCATTTAAACTACGAAGGCTTGTGCAAACCTGCTACGATAATTTAATTGTTCGACCGTCGATTTTGACGTGGTCCAACGTACTATCATAAACAACAGTGCAGGTTCGATTATTTACATGTGATTTAGTTAAAAATGGCAGAATGCTTGCTCTGCATCTTCAGCACTATCTGCTCCTCCCCAAAATCTGACTTGGTAGAAGACAGAGTCACGTAGACCGGAAATGGAAGACGGTGCATGTGGCTTGGGCCAGAAAGGCCCCTATGACCTAGCCACCCCTTAACGTGCCACCACACTTCCATCATGATGTTCCAACGCATGAACCACATGATCCGTTTAGATTGCACATATGGCAAGGAATGCTTTTATGATCCAGGAAATAATCGCAATGAATTCTTATATAATTCCTCTCAAACGAACACGATTTAAACGTAGTTGTGTACTAGATTACCAGGGTTTCAGTAGAAGGCAGCCTAAAACATGATATATATATATATATATATATATATATGAATCGCGATGCCAAAAACCTTACTTCTGACAGTGTTGTGCTGGTTCGTCCTACAATATACTTAATGTATATGAAGTTTTTTGTACCTATGGGTGTATGCTTTTAGATAATTTGACAAGTGTGCAGATTAAAATCTGAAATGGTTCATTTTGATCGACTGAGAAAAAAAATTTGAGAAAAGAACTTAAGATCCACCGACATTAACATTGACCTAATCATTGTGAACATGTGAAATACTTATGCTACTAAGTTTTTGTAGTGAGATTTAAATGTGCAAAGCAGTTTGAATGTGTTAGATGTAATGTCGTGCTGACAAGTAAGGGTTTATATTTTTGTTACCTGTCGCGCTTTCAGTGCTGAGAGCAGTAGGTTTTCACAACTTTTTATAAATTTTGGAAAACAGGCACTGTCAGAAAATGTTTATTTCTGATTAAAAACAGAATTGGTTATGTTAATTTCGTTTAAATCATTATGCTGAACTAAATGAACTATAAGATGGCCAGTTTATCTGAAGAGTTATGACTGAATTAATTTAGGATGACCTTTAAAAAGCTCATTATCTATTCCTCTGAGTGCACCTGCTTAAACCAAGATAAGCCACGTCCTAGACTGAAACCACTTTATTAGTAAAATGGCCATAATATGACCCATTGACCTGTCAAGCACGTATTATGGACAGTAGGTTAAATGACTGGGTCATCGTTTTCATATTACGGACTCCATATTTTGCTTTTCTAAATATCTGCTTGACGAGCAATTTCAATGGTCTTAATTGTAATTGAGATGCAATTAATATAAAACAAATTGCTTGCCAAAATGATAAGATATGTTTTATATTGGCATGTTTTGCGTAAATGCGTTTGAATTATCGCTTATCATGTGACAAAATAACAATGAGTGGTTAAAACCGCCACCAAAAATTACTTGCGTATTAAACTGTTAGGTAAACTCCCATGGTTAAATGAATTTATAAAACAATGCACAGCTTGAGAATATGAGAAGTCGTTTGGTGATGCTTAGATAGCACTTTCTGATTTTGAGAATTTGGAGATTTTTTTTCAATCCTTTGGTTGTATATTCTATTAATTAACGCCGGAAATGGCCATTCTACTCTCCCTTGTCTTTGTCGGTTATTTAATTCTGCCTATATCCTTCGCTGCCTAACGGCTGCGGCCGGGGTTTGAGAGTTAGCCGAGAAGCACAATGGACGAGTGATACCTGTAACCGATCGGTGAGCGCCCACCTACCACTGTTAATATTCCTAATCAAAACCGACAAGACAACGATCTCGTGGCTCAGTACGTAGAGCTTTGCACTGCTGCCAACAGGGTTGTGATTTCGAGCCTCGGGCGCCGCAGCGACTGTTGTTGGTAATAGCTAGCTAATGACGGATAATAAGCCAGAAATTGCCATTTTAGTTTCCCTTGTCTTTGTCGGTTATGTTATTCTTTCTGTATCTTTAGCTGCCATACGGCAGCTGGCGTGGCTTAAGAGTATACCCCTAGGCACAACGGGGCAAGAGAGTCCCGTAACCAATCGGTGAGTGCCAAACTACCATTGTTATTATTACCGATCAAAACCGGCCAGACAACGAGCTCGTTGCGCAGTAGGTAGAGCGTTGGACATCTTCAAAAGGTCCCTTGATTTCGAGCTTCCGGGCGCCAATATTAGCAGGGTTGCGTATTGCTAGCTAATGTCGTCGTATAAGCCTGAAATGCACATTCCAGTCTCCCTTGTCACTGTCCGCTGTAACATATCTTGGCGTTTTAACTGCCATTCATCCAGGATTTCATGTGGCTGAAAATAAACTGCAAAAATTAAATGGGTTTTCTAAAATCAAGCCCTTTTTTGATAAGATCAATCAGCAACCCTTTAACGTAAATAAAAGACCGATTTTAAGCTATTTCTGAAATTTAAATGCAGAAACTGCCAAGAGAAGTAGTATTATAACAGTCCATTTAGTTTTTTGGTAAACATCGGCCCTTTTTTGTAACATGACCTCCGCGATTCATCTACTCACAGCGTATGAAAGAAACGTACGGTCTGCTGGATAAAAGATGTTTCATTAATCCATTCTTATCTGAGATGATCGAAAGTAGCTCATTCAATTCCCATATGGGTTGAAACCATTATATTAATGATTTATACGAATTGATTTCTTATGAGGCATTTGCAAAGAGTATGTTGATCATTTACAATGAGCCTACAATCGGTACTTTTTCATGTTTCAACTGGATGCTTATTGGCGAAATGACAAAATAATACTAGACTTTGTTTACTGAAATCAGGGCCCTACCATCTAATTGTATATAAGAGCACGAGTGCGTTTTTATTGCAAAGAGTTATCATTAAGTGCATTACTACAAGTTACCAAATAAAATAGCGCGCAGTTTATTACCAAGGGGATAAAAATGGTTGTTTAAGTTACCAGCTGATTTCCATTGTGACAGTTGATGGAGATTAATATTTTGATACCAGTATCATAAAGCAAAATTAGCACGTTATTTAAAGCCACTTTTACTAAACATAACGTTCTTTTAATGAGAAGAACGTTCAAAAAATTAGAGGTGAATATGCAGTTATTAAAGACTTTCTTTAAGATATAAGTGCACATTTTGCAATTAGTGATGTCTGTTGACGATTAGAAGTTTGGCACTTTATACCGTTTATGCAAATTATAAGGTATAATAAGCCAGAAATTGCCATTTTAGTTTCCCTTGTCTTTGTTGGTTATGTTATTCTTTCTGTATCTTTAGCTGCCATACGGCAGCTGGCGTGGCTTAAGAGTATACCCCTAGGCACAACGGGGCAAGAGAGTCCCAGCAACCAATCGGTGAAGTGCCAAACTACCATTGTTATTATTACCGATCAAAACCGGCCAGACAACTTGAGCTCGTTGCGCAGTAAGAGTGGAAGCGTTGGACATTTTCAGGTCGCAATTTCGAGCTTCAGGCATAATGTGCTTAGGGTTGCGTATTGCTAGCTAATGTCGTCGTATAAGCCTGAAATGCCCATTCCAGTCTCCCTTGTCACTGTCCGCTATGTTAACATATCTTGGCGTTTTAACTGCCATTCATCAGGATTTCATGTGGCTGAAAATAAACTGCAAAAATTAAATGGGTTTTCTAAAATCAAGCCCTTTTTTGATAAGATCAATCAGCAACCCATTAACGTAAATAAAAGACCGATTTTAAGCTTTTTCTGAAATTTAAATGCAGAAACTGCCAAGAGAAGTAGTATTATAACAGTCCATTTAGTTTTTTGGTAAACATCGGCTTTTTGTGTTTGTAACATGACCTCCGCGATACATCTACTCACAGCGTATGAAAGAAACGTACGGTCTGCTGGATAAAAGATGTTTCATTAATCCATTCTTATCTGAGATGATCGATATTAGCTCATTCAATTCCCATATGGGTTGAAACCATTATATTAATGATTTATACGAAAGGTGATTTCTTATGAGCATTTGCAAAATTATATTTGGCGATCATTATAATGAGCCTACAATCGGTACTTTTCATGTTTCAACTGGATGCTTATTGGCAGAAATACCAAAAATAATACTAGACTTTGTTTACTACGAAATCAGGGCCCTACCATCTAATTGTATAAAACACAGTGCGTTTTTGCAAAGTTATTATTAAGTGCGTACTCCAAAGTTACCGATAAAATAACGCAGTTTATTACCAAAGGGGATAAAATGGTTGTTTAAGTAACCAGCTGATTTCCATTGTGACAGTTGATGGAGATTAATATTTTTGATACCAGTATCATAAAGCAAAATTAGCACGTTTTTTATAGCCACTTTTACTAAATATAACGTTCTTTAAATGAGCAGAACGTTCAAAAAATTAGAGGTGAATATGCAGTTATTAAAGACTTTCTTTAAGATATAAGTGCACATTTTGCAATTATTGATGTCTGGTGACGATTAGAAGTTTGACACTTTATAACGTTTATGCAAATTATAAGGTATAATTTACTTTTTAATTCTTATTAGTACAGATGCTTAATACAAAAATTTAAAATGTCAGACCACTAAAGCTGAATTTAAAGACATGGCCAAAATGCAATCTTCTAACAAAGTGTTTAGTTATTAAAAGCAGAAGTCGGCATTCAATAAAAATACATACGACTTTTACACTTTTCGACTCCATATTTTCTTATTCTAATTATATGTTAACCGAGCACGGACAAACGCTCACTTGAACTGGTGTTAATTAAGATTGAGATGCAGTGACCCATGTAAGAAAATGCTAACCGAAATTTTGAGATTACGTTCATACTGGGCAGGCTACTTAAATTGGGTAGAAATATCGCTCATCGTTTGACATAATCACATTATATGTTAGATACGACATGATGCCAGACGTTTGAAGTGTGCATTGTTGGTCTCCTAAAATAATTGCACTCAAAAATGTCATAAGTATTATGTAGGTATAATTTAAAAACGAAGGCTTCTGTGAACCTCCTAAACGGCCACAATAATTCGATTGTTCGACAGTCGATTTTGACGTGGTCCAACGTACGATCACATAAAAAGTGCAGGTTCAATTATTTACTTGTGATTTTGTTGACAGTGTTTGTATACGTGCTCTGGATCTTCCGCACAATCTGCTCCTCCACTACTAATGCCTTGCAAGAAGACAGGGTCAAGAAGACCGGAAATAGAATAGGGGGCATGTGGCTGGGGCGAACAGGGGTCTTATGACCTAGCTGTCCCTAAGCATGCAACCACACTTCCATCATGATGGTCCAACAAATAAACAACATGCCTCGTTTAGGGGGAACATATGGCAGCTAATGCTTGTATGACCCAGAAAATATTGCCAATGAATTATAGTATTATGCCCCCCAAACGAAAACCACTGGGTACTAATTTACCGGAAGTTCAGTAGAAAGCAGCCTAAAAGATGAGATATTTATGAATCGCGATACCCAAACACTACTTTCTGACAGCGTATTGCTGGTTCCTCTAGGAATATAATTACGTTTTATGATAATGCACGTACCCACGGGTATATGCCTGTATATATGTTGACAGGTGTGCCGTTTAAAATGTGAAATAGTTCATTTGGATCAACTGAGAAAAGATTTGCTCGAATAAAAACTTTAAATCCACCGAATTCAACATTTACCTAATCATTCTGAGAATGTGAAATACTAATGCTTAGCTGTTTTTCTGTGAGATTTTACCAATAATCAAAATGACAGAATTAAAAATAAACCCATCAACCTCATTATATGTGCAAAACAGCTTGCAAATATTAAATGTAATGTCATGCTGATAAGTTAGGTTTATATTTTTGTTACCTTTCGCGCTTTCAGTGCTGAGAGCAGTAGCTTTTCGCAATATTTAAGCAATTTAGGACAGCAGGCCCTGCCAAAAGCTGTTCATTTGTGAACCAAACCAGAATTTGTTATGTAAAATTGCTTTCGGATCATAAGGCTTACCTTAACGAACGATATAACGGCCAGCGTACCTGAAGAGTTAATTCAGGATAACTATTTAAAAGCTTCTGCTTAATCAAAGATAAGCAACGTGCTTGACACAGACCACTCAAACATTTAAATGGCCATGATATGACCCATTGACATGTTGAGCACGTATTATGGACAATAGGTTAAATGACTAGTGCATCGTTTTTCTATTACCAACTTCATATTTTGCTATTCTAAATATTAGCAAGGCGAGCACTTTTAATGGTCTTAATTGGAATTCAGATGCAATGAAAATAAGAGAAATGGCTTACTTAAATGTTAAGATGAGATTTATATTGGAACATGCTGCGTATATCGATTTGAATTATCGCTCATCATGTGACAAAATACCATTTGTGGTTAACAGCGCCACCAAAAATTACTTGCTTATTTAACTGTTAGTAAATCGGAATAGTTAAATAAATTTTAAAATATGGCGAAGCTCGAGAATATGCGAAGTGCTTTGATGATGCGTAGATAGAACCTTGTGATTTTGACATGAGTACAACACGTATTTTCAGCTCACAGTTACCTATTTACTGGGCATTCCAGTACGCCTTGTGTCTTAAATTATTTGCTAAATGTTATTGTTAGATTTTTTTAAAACCATTGGTTGTATATTCCATGAGTAAAACGCGTATTTACAGCTCACATTTACCTTCTTACTTGGCATTGAAATACACCAAGTGCCTTAATGTATTATTAAATTTAAACCAAGCATTCATTATAGACAGCATTTAAAATACTCACGGTACTTAAGTGCCGTAAGTCAGTAAAAATTCAGGCAATGATTGCGTTGCTGCATGTCTTTCCGAAATAATCAGCTAATTTACGGGTCCCATGTGCTTATTTGAACTCTGTTAATTTTAAGCCTCCTATACTAAAACAATGATATTTATCTCAAAAACGTATTCATTTGGCAGGCAACATTAACTGAAAACCCGGTTTATTTGTTAAGATAATTTATAAAAAAACATTTGGAGGTGCATATGCATGAAGTACATATAATCTTTGAGCTATAAGGGAATATTTTTCGAATTGAGATGTTTCGTTAAAACAACGTTGTATATAGGTTTATTATCGGCTGTCATTTACCTTGAAAATAATGAATGAATGATGTGACTTCTGCAGTATAAAACCTTATTACAAAATTTAATGTAAATCAAGAGCGAAAATTTTAGATTTATAGAAATCTAAGCAAACAACCTCTGCATATATTGTCTCACTTACAAGTTACTGGCACTTTGTTTATATTATTGCCTCCATATATTGTTTTTCCTACTATCTTCTAAACGAGCACTGACATACGATTACAATATATTGTCTTATTTATGATTGCCATTTAGTCACCCATATAAGAAACTGAATAAATTATAAGATTGGTATTCTACTGTGACGGGCTTCTTAAATCGGATTTGATTATTGCATATCCTGTGAGGTTATCAAACGTTTGATCATCAACGCCAAATTAAACGACTAGATTCATGTAAACATTGAAGCATTTTCTAAAAAAGCGTTCATTTTAATAATTCGCAAAGCCTGAGAATGGGAGTGCTCGTTTTTCGATATTTAGATTATGCGTTTGATCTTCAAGTTTAGATGTTGCTTACATATAAAGGTGGTTTATTCTATAACTAACATGCGTGTTTTGCGTTCATAACTTCTCTATTAAAAGGCTTTTCAAAAATACCAAGTGTCTTATATGAATTGTCTTTTTGAGTCAGATCTTTAACTTCAGCCACAATTTTACGACGCCAAAGGTACTTTGGCACACGGACCCATCGCAATTACAGAAATTATTTGTGGTGCAGCATACATTTGCAAAATAGTCAGCTAACTGACGAGGCCCTCTGCGCTTTCTTTAACTGCTTTCATCTTAAGCTCTTAATACTCAGAAATCAATTTTATTTGAGAGGGATACCTCTTTTGGAATATTAAATACTATACCGAATGCACAACCATACCGTTGTTTCGAAAATAAAATTAAATAAATGTCTCCAGAATTTACGCATGTGAACGGTTATCACGCCATATGTACCAGTAAACAACGCTAAATTCATTAAAGGGAAGGCAAGTAAGATGGTCATGTTTTACCGCAGAAACCTGTCCAATGCCAAATTGAATTCGACTCTTGAGTCGAAGGTTCAACATATGAAATCCACAATTTGTCATTTCTGCGTTGTATTGATCAAGTATTGTGTAACTCTGATCAGTTTTACACAACTTTATACTTACTTCTTAGGCCTATGTTCGATTGACATCTTAGTGTTCGTTATGTCCTCTAAAAAATCGAGTTACATATTTTTCCAGAAATTAATAAGTCTATTCTTAAAAACGATTAAATTTGAATGCGTTTAATTCAATACTGCAATTAAGATGTAGCTTAGTTTTATCGAGGGACACATGGCCGACCTAAACTACACTTTCTGTGCCTAAAAGCAAGCATGTCACAAATCAGAATTCATCTGTAGTTTTTTTTCTTTATTTTTCCTAAGCCGAAATTGCAGGTCAGAATACAGAATAATGCAAACATTTGAGCTAATGCATTCTATCATCACATTTTTTTAAAAGGTACTTTTATTTAGCAATTCGTAAACTCGACACTGTGAATACTCAATATTTGTTAAGTTTTTACTTAATATTTGGTTTTCATTTAAGGAGTCTTAAGTCCTTTAATCCTTGTTATGGTTTACACCTTATCATTTTAATTGTCACATACCAGCCTTCGCATATTTAAAACATCTTTAAACAGATAAAAAAAACACTCCTATGCAAAGTAAAAACAAAGGACAATATTAAAAAGTAATATTAATTCATTTTACGCACATGGAAGTTTTCACTTGTTTTTGAAACAGTAATGTGTTTTCTCTTTGCTCGTCACCCTAATTACGAGAGTACTTCGCGTTTCGGTTTGTCTTCTAATAACCCAGGGCAAACATATACACTTAAAACAACCAAACTTTTTAATTTCGACTCTAAAATACCTAGCAGGTTTAAGGGCATCGTCTTATCTTCAATGTTCTTTTAATGTTTTGAATTCTTGAAATGCGGTGTTGAGTTCTGTAATTAAACAGCTATCCATCGATTCTTTAACTTTTGAGAAAGGAAGCGTAGAGCAATATTGTAATGAAATTGAATACGTGTGCCGTATTATGATATATTTAAATACGAACGAACTACGAACAAATTGCCTAGTTGAACATATGAGTCCCTTTTTAAATGACAACATGGCCATTTAAACAGTACTTTACAAATCGAACTGTGTATTCACATTTTGCAGTGACAAAAGCTTAAAACTTAACTTTTTTCTCAATTTTCCTTGAGCATTAAGCAGTTACTTGCATAACTGTCTTCGTACTTGCAATTATTTCGTAGGCGTATTAGTTTATATAGTTTCCTATCTTCAGATGCTTAGAAAAAGTAGTAATATAATCGCATTCAACTCTCAGTTATACAGTAAGCACCAGTAGCCACGATGCAGTCGTACAAACTGTTGCTTTAATAATTGCATATGACTACAAAATGGACAATTTCGCGACATATAATGCAGAAAGCATTGCACCAAACACTATATAGGCACCTGTTTCCGCACTGTACCTCTAACGTTCAAATAAAAAAATAAAAAACATAAAACCTTAGTTAAACGCTTATTATGTGTTTAACTGTAATACTAACCTTGACCTCCATCGCTGTGGAAAGAAGAGCGAAGATATTTGTACTACGTTACGTTGGTATTACATTACATGTTCCACTGTCATACCCTTCTTTTCATTGACAGCATGTTTCAAACAAATTCGTAAAACTTTTTAACTACCCCAATCCTTCCATTTTAATTATTGGTTATCAGTCAAAGTATAAAAATTGTATTTTCCAAATGTACGAACACGCAATCTTTGAACACAAAACAGGTATATAAGAATGGTCTTTTCCAGCGACTTTGTTATCACCCGCTAGGCACAACTATTACTAATTTTATTATCAAATGGTCCTGAACATGCGAACCGGCATTTACAAATTAAATTAATAAACGTAATTATGGACTACACAAAGCCTACATGGACAATCGGACTGACGCCACCAAAGAAACCTTCTTCAGATGCCGCTACCATGTACAGAAATGGCTGAGGGATATGCAGAAAAACTGAATTGTTCGAGAGGCGGAGGTAATCTAGGTATATGTGGACCGCAATGAAATGAAAAACTTCGAAAAAGGCATCAAAGTCATCTTCGATACCTTTTTTAAGGGGGCCGCACTGATGCTCATATCTAAAGGGCACATCATGGCTGACAGACAAATCTTAAATTCTGAAGCGCTTATCAACCATCTCTGATACTACTGTTGACCGGCTCACTCAAGTGGACACGAACAGTGACCACAATCTACTTACTTTCCTACCAAAAACAATACGGGCCCTTGCAGAACATTTACAGATGTTAAGCACCGGGATCTGACGCAATCCTACCGGAAGTTTACAAACACGGCAGCCCGGCTGGTTGCAGATCTCACAACACTCTACCAGGAGATGTGGAGCCAAGAGTAGACCATCGCACGTATCCTTCTTAATCGTCTGAATGGTAACCTTGAGCAGGGCCTGCTCCCAGAAAGTTAATGTAGCTTCCGCCGAGACTGCGGAAAAACTGACATAATATTTGCCTCTCGCCAGCTTCGAAATAGGTGCCAGAAGATGCGAACCCACCTTAACCCTACCTACGTGGATCTCATGAAAACCTTTGACATGGAAAATCGAAACGACTTGTAGAAATTTATGCATAAATTCAGCTGTCCTGAGCAGTTAACGCACATGGGGCGGTAGCTGCATGATGAGATGTCGACGCGCGTCACTAATAATTGGACGGTAACCGAAACATTTGCAGTGACCAGCAGATTAATGCAGGGCTGCAAATTGGTCCCCACCATGTTCAGTCTCATTTTCTTAACTATACTGCTGGAAGACTACCTTTATGAGCAGCTTGGGATCCAAATCGCCTCCAGCACGGACGGAGACCCCTTCAATAGTAGCCGTATGCGGGCGTTAACACGTATGTATACGAATAAGTCCATATTTTGCTCGTAGCGGGACACCGCTCCCTTTGAACCGTAATGGATCAGTAAATTTAACGGAGCATAGAACTCTCTGCCGTAGGCTGCGCACATTTCGAAATAACAATTCGTACAAAAAAATATTTTCATGCACCAGCCGCCACACAGCGCGGAATACAATGCTCCCAAAATAAATGTAAAATGTGCTCAACTCAAAAATTTCGGAAACCTTCAATTTTCCAGGAATCACTTTTCGCGCAACATGAGAACCGTTGAAAATCTCCAAAGCCAGTCAGGTCTACAGCCGAGTGCAGAACTTCATTTGGATTCGCAACGGTATTTACCTAAACACCGAATAAAGACTAATAAGGCCGCCGTATTGACTACACTTCTTTAAGTAGCGGAGACCTTGTCCGTCTATTCGAACCAAGCCAGGAAGCTGAATCACTTCAATTTTAGCTGCCTCTGCAAAATACTGAAACTGAGATGACAAGACAGGATCACGGAAACGGAAGTCCTGGAGCGGAGTCAAATCCTCAGCATTCACGCTATGCTTACACAAAGACCACTGAAATGGATTTGCCACCTGACTAGAAAAGACCACCCAAACAAATTTTCTACGGAGAGTTCGCAAAGGGTGCTTTTCAAAAGGGGAGGATTAAACGACTCTCTACGGACATTGTGGAGACTTCCCTGAAACAACTACAGATGAAGCCGTTGACCTGGGAGTACATTGCTCAGAAAAAACCGGTGTGGAGTAGATCCGTGAAAAATAGTTAAGCAACTTGAGAGGCTAACCGGATCGCATTCACCAAAACCAAATGACTGGCACGAACGTCACCATCGCCCCTGACCATCACAATCAATGTCCACGCATCTTCCGCGCACGAATCGGACTAATCGGAAATCTTTGAACGCAATGCACCAACAATTTAACAGTTCCAAATTTCACTTCATATTATGTCAACCCTCCTTCGGACATCCCAACCTCACTGCTGGCATCAATTTCATTACTACGATCATAATATATACCACAACAAATACTCATCAACTGTTACCCCCGCCACCGTAACTACGATCACTGCCGTCAACATTATAACATCAAGTTTTGAAGACTCTCTCCTAAACTGTCCTTAATGCGACCGAACATGCACCTAACGCATAGGCTTGGTTAATCGCTTGCAAATCTTTCGAACAAAGACTTGTGAAACAGGGTCTAGAACACCAACATACAGTCGAGCTAGCCGCTCCACTGACCTCACTGTCCTTGCGCATTCACTCATCGCATGTGCCTAGTTGGTCTCATACGCATAACAGACAGTAGAATTCATCACAATGCCGTGATAACAAATAGCTTATACACACCCTCCGCTACAGGCATTCCTTCCGCAACTCTCACTACAACTACCAATAATGACATTCCCCAGCCTCTCCTGATATGTCCTTGTCACACCGCGCCGGCAACTTCAACTCATGCATTGACCTGGTCAGTCACCTATAAATCTATCACACGGAGACTGGTGAACCTGTGCCAATGACTCCAGCATACATTGAATATGCCAAACTCAACTTACCTTACTGCTCCCGGGTATTAACACAACGCAAGTACCTATTAGGACACATGCGCCTCCATGACAATATGTGGTAAACAACCGGAGGCTAAGCCACTTTAGTTCACAGTACCGGCACCAATGCAAAGACAACACCCTCATTATCATAATCATGTACCCTAGCATATCACGACTTCCTAGAATTTTTTGTTTGGAAGGCTGCAAATCTGACGCTTACACCAGACCACTCTGTTGGCACAGTGTATGTGTTTTGTTTGTTAAATGGCTAACCAGTGGACTAGGAGTCAGGTGGCGATGGCTCCTTCAAATCCCTTGATTAAGTGAATCCTGGTGTGTGTGTGTTATTGGGGCCAGGTCGTGCTTTCAGCCAATGCGCCCACTCCCCCATAAGAAAACTTACTGGCTTTAACGGTGGTCTGATTTTGGTGGGGAGTAGAAATTAATGTCAACACCTTTGCGCATGTTCATCACTATAAACAAACTGACGCGCTTGTAACTTTCACGGTGTGCTTAATGCAGCGGCTTTGAAGGTTGCTTACTGACGGAAAAACATGGAGTGGGTGGACCGCCTAATGTCTGTATTGTGTGCATTTGCTGACTGGCGGACTGCGAGTCAGGCTGCAATGGCCCCTTCTTTATGTAGTCTTATTAGCACTCCCACTCCGTAAGATCCGAGTCAGGTGTGGTACTATGCTCAGGAGTGTCTTCGGCCACACCAGCCAACATCTCCGTCTCCCATCTTCGGTCTTCTTGTTCTTTCATGACACCGGGATTACGTGGGGAGGAATAGAGGGTGCGGTAGATGAATCAAAAGTCATATATCACTTTCAACTAAATCACGTACAATTGATTGTTCCTGCACCGCCATTCCGTGGAGCAAACCTTAAACCTCGTCAAAATAAACGGTCAAACTATCGACGACAGGTTTTTTAAAAATTAAGTGGTGTTTACTGAAAAATTTGTTTACTTACGGATATACATTCGTTTTTTTCAAAATATTAAAAACTGGGTCCAACAGATGTACAGAAATGTTTAAGACCCCCGGACGCGGAGTCTGGTCACAGAATCTCGCAATTTACTTTTCGAGGTTGAAACCAGACTGGGCAGATGAAGCACTAAGGAAGAAAAGGATGACCGGAATATCCTTTCTAGTTTTATGACCGTCATCATTCAGCTGGTATAGATATAAGGCAAGCAAACCAGCTTTGGTTTCCATTAGTCTTGCACACCAAGCTGACACCAAACCTTATTGTTATACATTTGAACTTTCAAAAGTCAGCGAGGAAATTAAACTTTCACCACCAGTCATTCGGCAAATTCAATTGAGAATACCTCATCCAAGACGTATTCTGAATCTTAAGATAAGTAAATACGAAATGAAATTCTCCACAGTTGTATGATTACGAAAAAAACTCTGAGGGAGCATGAGCAGAGAAAGCAGAGATGAGAAAGCAGACAATAAGCCCTGCCCGATTTTGAAGCAAAATAATAAATTCAGAAGTTAATACAAACCTATTGATCCAAGGCTATATTCGGTCGGCCAATCAGCGTTGGGTTTACAATATTAGACGGCCGTAAGCGCCTGACGAGGGTGCATCCGATTCACACGTGCGCACCGCAGCAGGCCCACAAAAGGCAATAAAACAGCCACATAAAGAAGCTAATAATTTACTCGTGTTAACGCTTAATAAACGTTTTTCCTTGAAACCGCTATAACCTTCTCCTTCAGGAGGACGTAGAATACGAGGCAACTGGCGTAGTTGCAATTGTTTTGCTTGAGCATCGCTTCTCGTGCGTATCACAGGCAGAGAGAACTGACTGATCACATTTGCACAATAAGGAACAGTTTGTCAAATTTCATGAGACAATTTTTGTTTTCGATATGTGTACAGAAAGCAAAAAGACTCAGTTGAAGAGGGATGACATATAAGATATAGGTCATGTTATAGGCCATTTGTTGCTTCCTGTCACGTCCTACACTTTAGCTGCGGACAAAGCATTCTAGGAGGCGAGCACGTGAAAAATGGCGTGGTCCCATAATTTTTCATGTCTGATTCTGCGTTACCGAAGTTATATAATGATAGAGTTTTACACGGTATTTTTAGCATGCGTGCGTGGTTTGTATGTATGCAAAACCCGGTAACCGACTAAGGAACCATCCATAAACGGGTATATTTGACAAGGATAACACCTCAGGTGGCCTTTTATTTAAAGCTAGCGTGAAATGAAAAATGAAGTAGCAGACTGAAGCGAGCGACTTCCTATAATTCTTCGATAATAACTGAAGATTTGTGTGATTTTGGCAATTACGTGTGTCAATTTAATCAGGTTACTGTCTGACCAATCCAACCAAAAGAAGAAAACATGCTGAACCCACCTGCTTAACAATAGTTATTCTTCTTTTTTAAAAAATATAAATCATTGCCAGACGATATAAGGCTTCAGAAAAAAAGTAATTTAAAACACATTTCATGAATAATATATTTAACTAGTGTAACAATTATAAAATCACGCGGATCATCTGCAAAAATCATTCATGAATTTAGACTATCCGTATGTCTTTCCAGAGATGTTGCTTTCTTGTACATATGGGAAGTCCAAATGCATTTAAGAAAGCCTCAACAAAGACGTACTTAGACCCTTCAGACAAAAAGTCTTCGTAAAAGTATAGCATCGTGATATTGTTTCCATTGTCCAAAGACTCATTGCGATGCGTTTTATTGTGAAAACGTATTTTGGTTGCACGGATTTGCCACTCATCAATAACTCCGTCAATATCAGCAGTAACATTACTAAGGTCAATTGATTGTGGGACTCCGTGGGCCACGTCACTTGATATAAAATTCTGAAGACAATAGGAGCCACAAAAAACACTGTGAAATCAACTTACTTTTTGAGAATAAATTCATTTTTACTTCAATTACAAAGCACCTATAATTTGACTATATTTTATTAACTCGACACATGATGACATTATTTAAAATTAAAGTTTAAATATATATTCATGCATTTAATTTTAGAAAAAGAAGTAGATTGGACATTTTGTCAAAGCTCATGCATACTTAGGCTTATTCCTTAACTGTAAGACTATTTGTGTAACGAATGATCACGAAATACAGTATTCTTCGAAGGGATTCTTTGAAAAATTTATGATCGCTGAATAAAAGTAGCTGTTGCGGAGGCCTTCAAGCATCTGTAATACAGGCTCAACGGTTTAATTTGTAAACATATATCCAAGGCCTAAGGTTTTTCTCCACCCAAAATAACCAATATGATTTATTTCATTTAATATTTTTTTTTTCAAATGGGAATAATTTCAATTATATAAGAATAACCATTAACTAAAAATGTTAAATAAGATGCCTTTCTTTAGATAAACCTCCTTGTTACCCAGTAAACTGTAGGATGCTTTTCAAACCGAAAATATTTGCTTAAGTTGACTGGCATATAACACGTACCAAATGTGTTGCAGTCATCCGTATGTATCCAAGCAAAACTCGGCACTGAAAATTAGTTACATAAGAAGAGAATTGGAGGATTCTGCAATGCGTAACGTTGACCTTGATACCCGTAAGCTCCGCATTGTAAATTCGTTTCATCAGTGCGCAACGGTGAAGATAACCCGTTTTCTTTGGAGAAAATCTGTTATTGCTTCTTTTAGACTAGGTTTATTTTTTTTAAAACCACAAGTTGGTCTGCGATGGACTGTATGAAAGTATAAATGGGCAATTTAAAAAAAATACCTTTGATTTCAAAAAAGCAAGTCTCACTAGTGGCTTAGGTGCTCAGTATACACTATCGCGTAAAATTTAAAAATTAGTGTGCTAAACATATCTTTGTGGAATAGGTTTCTTATCATTTTGAACAAAGAAGCTTAGCTGCTTCTACATTGAAAGAACACGTGCGATTATCTCGGAGGAAAGTCGTTTGTGAATTACAATTAAAAATTTAAAGTTGACCACCTGATTTTTACAAAATAAGTCAATTACATTTGAAAAACAAATAAAACTTTGCATAAAAGCCGAACGACAAATGTTCCGATTGACATGATACAAATTCGTTGACTCACATTGACAACAGTGTACATATAATAGACAAAGGGTAATGCTGACGATTAAAACTTTCATTTATTTGATCCTGGTGGAGGTATAGGTAGTATCAGAACGGAGGTTTTGTAAATTGGATGCAGTTTTATTGGTACGGCAGCCACTGTGGTCCAATAGTTCACCTTTTATCAGCAACAATTGAAATAGAACCTCACTTTATGTGTGTAATATTACTTTGACCTTGTCAAAGTTAAAGTACCCTTTTATACAAACAGGATAGTTCATCCTTTACGCATCGATACCTTGCGGGCTTGGCAGAGTTCATTCAGGCAAATTAACAGACATTAATTGTACTTTAGGCCCTTTAAGTTGTTATTGTTGTTTGTGAAGATTTCGGTTTATGGCAATTGTGGAAATATGTACAATCCTTCTCCCATCACTTTAAGAATTATAGGATGGCATGTTAAATATTGTATGTTTTAAAGCTTATTTGAGGTCACGGCTTTAAGTATTATTAAATGCATTAGGTATAAGACAGTATCAAATGTGCATACGAACTGTATTATGTTATACATCTAGCAAATCAATTCTTTTCATGTTCTATTCAACAACAACATGGAAAACTCCTTGTTGTGCAGTACATTTAACATTTTAATTTCCATGCACGTTTTTGCCTTGGCGGCATACTGCAGAAACAGACACTGTGGTCCAATAGTCCACCTTTATCAGCAACAATTGACATGCAACCTCACCTTCTGTGTGTTATATTACTTTGGCCTTGTTTACGTTAAATGAACCATTTTAAAACATGCAGGAAAGATCATGTCTTTACCCATCAATACATTGCGGGCTTGATAAAGTTCATTCACGCGAATTAACGGACAATAAGTGTCCTTTTGACCATTTAAACAAATATTGTTGTTTTTTTAAGTTTTTGGTTTACAGCAAATGTGCAAATATGCACAGTCCTACCGCCATCACTTTCAGATAAATAGGATGCCATTGGAAATATTGTATTTTAAAAGGTTATTTGAGGTCACGGCTATTAGCATTATTACATGCATTAGGGATAAGACAGCATTAATCTTGAATATGAACGTTATTATGTCCTACATCTTGCTAACCAATTCTACCTTTTCTGTTCAACAGCAACATGAAACTTCCTTTTTGAGCAGCACGTTTTGCGTTGAATTAACAGCCCTAGAGTAGGCCGCGGCGAGAGATTTTCCTCCCCATTGGTCTTAAAAATACTGCTCCGATTTGTCTCTCTGCTTCTTTCTTCGATTTCTGAGATGCCTGTGTTATAAACTGCGCAATTCGTTTGTTAATGTTTGACAGACATTCGCGAAAAGTTAGTCAGGTAACTCGTAAGCCATCAATATGCATTCAATCTTATGAAAAAAACCAAGCGAAATGCGCACAAAGTTTTAACCACAAAAAACACTTCACCTAACAATAAACAAAAAAAATTGAATGCTTATCACTGCTTTCGTGTTCGTTGTCATAACCTTGATTGTTTTTTTTAAGATAAACGAATACAATCGTTTTTTTTAATAACATAGACTTAAACCTTTAGGCAAAGTAACGTAGGGCAGACATGGACGAATGTATGAAAATAAAAGAAAAATTTCGATATTATGACATTTTTATTTACAGACTTGACAGATGTATAAAATACACTAAGATATATGTGCATTTAATTTCATAATACTTATTTTGGTCAACCTTTCAAATATGTATCATCACGTACTGCATGCACACAACCTATTTTCATTTGCAGTGCTTTGCTGACATGGGATTTAGCACTGCAAGTACACAATCTGGACTTGCGAATTAACATTGCTTATGTGATTTTGTTACATAACAAGATAAAAGACTTTAATAAAATATTATTTACTTTTTCACGAATGATTTCTGGATGTCTGCAGAACCAACAATGTTTCGAGAGGAAGTATTAAAAACATTATCGAATAATGATCTTTGTTATATTTTTACTTTAAGTGGCCAAGTATAACCATAAAAA
>WEDG01003190.1:0-47500 GCA_017591395.1 Schistocephalus solidus
TCAACAAAATAGCTAGATGGCGAAACTCAGCATAACACATGAAGAATTGGGTGAACCAACCATTTACTACAACTACTACATTACTTCAACAATACTACTACTAATAATACTACGACATCACCACTACTACTAAGACAACTAATACTACTAATACAACTAATGACACTCCTCGCATTATGACTACTACTAATACAACTAAACTACTAACATACCAAACAAACTACTACTACAAATAACCAAACAACTACTACTGCTACTACTGCTACTCATCCCTCTTTTACTCCTCCCTCTTCCCTCCTCCTCCCTCCTCTTACTCCTCCCTCTCCTCCTCCCTCCTTTCCTACTCATCCTCTTCCTCCTCCTCCTCCTCCTCCCCATCCATCTTTCCTCCCTATCCTTTCCTCCTCCTCCTCCCTCCTCCCTCCTCCTCCTCCCTCCTCTTCCTCCCATCCTCCTCCTCCTCCTCCTCCTCCTCCTCCTTCTCTCTTCCTCCTCCTCCTCCTCCTCCCTCCTCCTCCTCCTCCTCATCTCTTCCTCCTCATCCTCTTCCTCCTCACCCTCTTTCCTCCTCCTCCTCCTCCTCCTCTACCACCTCCTCCTCTTCCCTCTCTTTCTCCTCCCTCCCTCCTCCTCCTCCTCCTCCTCCTCCCTCCTCCTACTCCTCCTCCTCCTCATCCTCCTCCTCCTCCCTCCCTCCCTCCTCCTCCCTCCCTCCCTCCTACCCTCCCTCCTCCCTCCTCCCTCCTCCTCCTCCTCCTTCCTCCTCCTCCTCCCTCCTCCTCCTCCTCCTCCTCCTCCTCCTCCTCCTCTCTCCTCCTCCTCCTCCTCCTCCTCCTCCTCCTCCTCCTCCTCCTCCCTCCTCCTCCTCCTCCTCCTCCTCTTCCTCCTCATCCTCTTCCTCCTCTCCTCCTCCTCCTCCTCCTCCTCCTCCTCCTCCTCATCCTCCTCATCCTCCTCAAGAATTTCTACGTCTCTTCTGTATTCCGTGCTTAGCCAATTTCACTCGGATTTATTCTCACCTTACACAAGCGAATGCGTTTATTTATTAGGCTAAATCAACAGCCCACGCCACCCGCTGCCACTTTTCAACTAATCTCAATGGCACGCCTAATCTTCAGCCACAAAATGTCCGTCATCCAGCTCCCTCAGCTAACCTCTGACCCACGCCGTTTATTCAAACTTAACTCAATTACCGGTTAGGTGATGACACCTATTCACACTTTTCACCTCCCGATCCCGTGAGATTTCAGCATTTCGTGCCTGCTCTCCTAATTGATACTATCAATATCCTACTGTTATCTCAAGCCCTTGCGCCTAATTATCAACTCACACAAGCTTGCAGAGTTCGCTTTCCTAGGAAGAGATCAGAAAAGGGGAAGCTTGCATGACTTTTCTAGCAAACGAAGCAAACGCTCGTGGCACAATTTGTAAACCACTATCCTAGCAAATGCTGACCTCGTCCACAAAAACCGTCCTCATAAAGGAAGTTTCCAATTTTTTGCAAGTTAAGGCTGCAGCCCACAGATTCAGTCGATACAACCGTGTCCAGGACAACCTACCCAGACACGCACTCATTCAGTAGGTAAAAGAAGGTAGGAGGTCCCCTTCCATAATTATTTACCATACTCACAGAACAGGTACAAGTTAAAAGCCTACTATGTCAGCAGGGTAAATAATTATGTATGGTATACTACTGACTGCCTATTGGCAGTTTGAGAATATTACATGGTTATTCCGAAGTGGATAGTGAATTTCACCTCCAACAGTTATATTCGCTTTCTTCGCGAGTCCAAAAACTCTGCTCCGAATGCTTTGCTCCATGTTCTCGCGTTGATTTAATCGGAAATTAAACAGGACAGGATGCAAATACGTTGGAAACAGATAAATATACCGATAATAATGTTAACAGTCTGTGACGCTGATAGTCGAGATTTGGTCTGCCAGTGTGGACTAAGGGAAATACGGAAATTCTCGGAGATGGAGGAAATAATTTGTGGACTTATCGTAGCTCGATGATAGGGCGACCGGCATGAATGTTGGAGGTCGACGCTTCAGTTCCAGAGTAAATAGGGGTATTCGCGTGCTGGGGTTTTACAATATATGCAGAATAATATAACCAGCAAAGACAAGGGAGACTGGAATGGTCATTTCTGGCTCATTAGCCGTCGTCAGACCAAACCCAAGACAGTGCACCACCCGAGGATCGAACCTGTTGTGTTTTTTTATTTAGCAAACCCGCTATCCGTTGATCAGAAGTCCAACAATAACCATTTGAGCCACGGGCTCGTTGCCGGTTTAGATCAAGCGGGGCTCGAGAATGAGCCTCAAGGCAGAGCGGAACGAGTGAGGTCAGTTAGCGGTCAGTGAGCGTTCATCAACGAATACAAGTCAATGTTTCCTGTCTAAACCGGCAAGACAACGAATCCGTGGCTCAATGCTTAGAGCCTAGGACTTCTGATCAACGGGTCGCGGGTTCGATCCTTGGGTAGTGCACCACCTGGCTGACGACGGTAAAAAAGCCATAAATGGTCATTCCAGTGTTCCTTGTCTTTGCCGGTAAAGTTAATCTGCCTATTCTACTACTAGCGACCGTGCAGCTGCTGGCGGTGCTCGAAAGTGAGCCTCAAGGCTGAGCGGAACGAGTGAGTACCGTTAGCCATTGGTGAGCGTTCAGCAAAGAATGCAAGTTTCACAATATCCTGTAATCTACACTAAGAAAGTATTCATTACTTGCTTGAAGTACGAACTTCAGCAATTAAATTTTTTGTGTCATGCCTATAGAACAGGAAAGAAGTCGTGCAGACTTGGGCTCGCCTAAGTAGCATATCAACGATTCTTTCGAATTCGATTATATTCACATGCGTTAAACGGAGATGAGTGAATAAAACAGACTTCACTTCACCTTCATTTCGTTCTGTAATTGCAATTAAATCATATTTTACCCCACTCTTCTTAAATTAAGAGGCAGATGTTCTACATACCTCGCCCTACTGATTAAGAGAATAAATAAAGCCAGTGATTTTCACGGTTATGCCTGTTAAAGCAATCTCATCTCAGCTTTACTGCCACGAATTGGCGGATTTATTTTCGTAGAGCGCGCGACAGAGTAGGTGAATGAATACTTCCTTATAATCCAGGTGGGAGAAGTTGCATGCATTTTGTAGATGGTTTTCGAAACTGGCCCTTGTCGGAGATTATGTGAAATTGATGAAATATGCTGAGGCTGAGTAACAGACATGTAGGATTCTTTGTTAGAACAGTCCATTTTTGAGATCAAAATGGTATGCCGGATTGTCAGCTACGCCTCAACTTTCAGGTTGCAGTCTTTGTCACACCCACTTTTAAAACCCCACTATTACTCTGATAGGCAGCACGTCGTTTTCCGAGCTGACTGGATATGTAGCCGTAAGTCGGAGCAACGCAATCACAGTCAACTGTCAATGACACGTCTACTTGGCCCCCAGAGACTTTAAAGCGGAGTTCAATTCCTGGGAATCACCTTAGTCTTGAGTCAGAAATTCCGACCGTATCTGACTAAAAAAGTCGACCCTTTCGGATCTGAATTTTCAGGTTGGTTTAAGGTATATTTATCCACTCACTGCTGAAAACCCTACGACTTATTCGGTCTTCCTCATCCCACCTTTAGTGAGTTAAGGGTGAACTAGCCGAACATTGAACGGTTTGGCAAACAGATGTACCCAGGACCACATATTCGATTGGTTTAATTAGAATTATTTTAGATGGATTCGCGCATTTCTGCATTAAAGAACGAAACACAATGCGATCCATGATACCATTTCAAAGACACTTTCTCATTCACCCTGTGTAAACTATTTATGCTCTATTTGCACCGTACCCACCTTAAAAATTTTTTGTTTGATCCAATGTGCTTTTAAAATCAGTCTTCATGCAAGCTTCTTCTGACTGAGACTAACCAATCCCTCTTAGTCCTTAAAATGAATCACCTGTTACAGATTCCGACGGCCATAATTACCCAAGATCGACTGACTAACCAAAAAGTATCGATCCCATACATCGACAGAAAGTTATGTCCTCCGCCTGTACTTACAGCGAGAGCCAACAGAACAAGCGAGAAATAACCAAGACCGAGCGTGTCATTCGGGTGGAACACGTAATGGCCCTTGCTAGGAGAATTTACGTAGAAATAAAGCCGTCGTGGCGATTACCATTACCCACGACACGATTTGGAGAACTTATTCAAAGGGTGGTATTCGACTGCGCCGAACGAACAGGAGATGACGCGACGTCACCTGATAGGCGGCCCGGAAAACACGAGTCTTAAGAGTGAAACCCCTCTCGCGAAGACCGACCCGATAGAGCGCAAGACAAGAGGAATGAAGGGTGCAAGATGTATTATTAAAATCTAGTGAAGGGAACCAAGGTAGGTAGTGACGGCGCTGGAGTCGAGAAGGCCCTCAGCATCCCGGTGCTGCTCTACGTAGCCGCGGACGGCATCGGCGGTGAGACCAATCTTCTCGACGGCGCCAAGAAGAGCGTCTCCACTGACCTTGCCACTGCCGTTGTCCAGGCTTTTGACGAGCTCCGAAGCGGTAAGCATAGCGAGAGTTAGAACCGATCAGACAGAGGTACAGAGACTTCAAGGCCCTCGCAATTTATAGACGCGCTTCCTACGATGCCGATTGGCCGAGTAGGTCGTTTGGCTGCTGAGATTACGACCCCCCTTCACACCAATTGGTGACTTTGTCCTAACCAATAAGATAAAGCCAAGGTCGCGTTTCGGACTTGTAGTTGGGTTGTTTGGCCAAGGTATTTGGCGTGGTGAGCTGTGTGATTCCTGACCTTGCATTTTTATTGGTGGAGCTCGTATGAAAGGTCGAACAGTCATGTGGCCTGTCATGTGCTACATCTTTCCTCTATTGGTGCAGCCAAGTGAAGCTGCAAAAAGGGCTTCTTGCTTCACGTAGACGTAGCTTTAAGGCGTGGCGACCAATAAAGTGTTGGCTACACGCGAGTTGAGAGTGGACCAAAGGCGGTTTCAACGCTAGAACCTAAAAGACATGCGCGAGATCGCTTAACGGACAGGTTTGCATGAGACGGCCAGGGTGTGACTACGAGGGACCCAGGGATCCGAGACCGGCGTTTTGGCGAGCGGTTTTTCGAAGCTAATGATAGTTTTTCGTGTGTATGCAAACGGCATCCATCCCGCATGAACTCTTGAGCCATTTCGCTTGTTGGGATCGAGAGAATTGTACCTCTGCCTCTGGAGACCGCAACTCTGTGGTCGGTAACACGTTTGACCGAAAGTGATTTAAAATGTAAATAGAAAAAATTGTAGTATTATACGCGGGAACGGTTCCAACCTCAGTCTGACGTCGCACATATGCGGTTAAAATAAGAAATGGGATGTTTAAACACGGCCAGATTAAGAGGGCTGATAACTGGAACTAAATAATGCCAGAAAACTGCTAAATCGATGACGAGTGAGCACCATATTCTTTAAACCTGCACTTATCTCCATAACTCCATCACAAACTAACTTACCTTAAAGTTCAGATGCGGAATTACTGGGGATACTGGGCAGACACCGCTTATGCAGAAGCAATATTCTTTACGTGTTGTAGATTTGACCTGGGGTTTAACCTTGCTCTATTTCCAGAGCAAACTTGAGTTGATAAAGCGACAGCGCTGTTCTGCGATAACCTCATGATAGCAATCCCAAATACGCTTTACCAAAATGAGGCCGGGAGGTCGATATGGGTATGATATGCCTGTGAACCAGTAAGAGCCTTTGCAGTTTTGAGTGATGCGTTATCTGCTACATAACAATGTTGGCAGCCATTGTAAGCAAGCTAGGTTCATATGGCGTAAAATATAAACTGGAAGACTCGATGATCTTTCGTGACTTCCATGTATTTGCTTAAACATGAATGGAAGCTCTATCACTTCGCACAGTCCAGGTGCTCTTCTTGGATTCCATTTGAATTTTTTCAAAGCGTAGGATGCGACGCGATGAGGCCGCTCGTAGCTCTTGGTGTCGTTGGACGGCCTTCACACGGAATCCGCCGACAACCTCCCATGCAGCTACAACCAGCATATCATAGTGTTTCTGAATTTGACCTGACATTTGACTATCTTGTGCTTTTGTTTATCTATCCTTGACACCCCAATCGCTACTGGGTAGTATTATGACTTTGAAGTAATAGTCGGATCAGAGAAAGCACAGGAAATTGATGTATTAGCTTTGGCAGGTCACTGACTGCCAAAGTCCTCCTCCCTTTCTTTATCTTTGCCCGCGCAAGTCGGTCTTGGGCTCAGCCAGCAGTTTGACGTATGCCTGTGGCGATGAGGTAAGAGGCCTCTTTAGGTCTCATTATGCAACCAATGTCAAGCTTGAGAAGTCAACATTTCTCGGTAAACCTCCATGGGGATGTTTTCCAACAAATACGGAGTCAGATAATTTGTGGAATTGCACAGGCTCAGTAAAGAGTTCATAGAAGCAAAACATTTACTAAGTCAGTCTACTAAGGCCTGCAAAATACAGTCTAAGCCTTAAAATACAAGTCCATGCCCCTCAGTTACAGATGGTGAACCGCCCAACCTGACCTAGCAAATACAGAAGGTGTTGTGTTTGATTTCGTCAGGTGATAAAGAAGAGCGGCTCGGTGTACGAATGTCAGTATACCGTTAAGCCCTTGACGTCCATCCATTTTTATAAACTTCCGTATCATGCCAGGTTACGGACGAATGAATAGAACAAAAATTAACGAATGGTAACTTAAGTCACCTTGTCTGAACCGACGCATAGGCGTCACTCAATACCATTGCTTATGCTATCGTGTGCGATAACGGAGCTATATCGTCCTGCATGCATATCCTCTCGGTACTCGCTGCCACCAATTAAGAATGCATTATGACGTTTTATTCCTCTATCGTCGCTTACTGCTGTGACTTGATCTTTACGCGACAAGTATATGCCCTGAGAAACGGTCACGGTGGTATAAAGCACAGAAGGCTCCGTCGTCTCGCGGTTGGTTACTTCTCATTTAAGTGGTAAATATATGAAGGGCTAGACGGGGACAGACAAAGACACTGAAGACTGAGACCGCAGCTGTTAGAGGCTCACCCTTCCTCTTTTAAACCAACCCTACGGACGAATAGCCGACCGGGCAGAGGAGGTGACCCACACAAGTACCACTCAACTCCTTCGGTAAGAGGTGCTGGCGGAGATTGGGTCCGGTGAAATGCCATTCCTAGGCTTGAATAAGTTGCTGTTCCAGTTGCCATCTGCTTTTACACACGTGGTCATCTCTCGGCCACCAAAAGACGAAAGTAGTTCCTCCTAGGATAACATTCAGTCCACTCCTATGTAAGCAAGTTGCATTGTCGTCAGGGGAATGGATATTCTTCCCCTTAACATAGCGCTTAAAGTTGAAACGTGAATTCTGACTTTAGTGTTTCATGCGGAATAGAAAACCATATAACCTCTTAATGCAGTTAAATGGATTTGTAAGCTAAAAGCTACAGCACGTTCTCCGCAATTTTCGCACCTTGACTTTCCTACTCCGTAATAGTACAAACCGCACAATATTCTGATACCAGGCCGACCATGATTAGGCTGGCACATTTGTTTGGATCAAAAGTACCACCTCCAACTTTGCAGGACGTAAAGAAGGAAAAATGGGCCTGTAATTAACTAGGAGAGTGATGGAATTAAAATGGCTATAGGGCCAGATGAATCCATTCTCAAACCCCAGATTATAAAACCTGAGGTTGAGTAGGGTGGACCGACGACGTTTAAGAAACCCGAAATGGCCATCCCAGTTGCCCGTGTTTTTCGAGGCATTCCATCCTGCAGGGGAAAACTTGTTATAAATAGCTGTGATAAAAGGATAATGGTCCAATAAAGTTCTTCATAAAGATGACGGTATGTCACCTTTACAATAAATTTGGACGGTAGGTCATATGTGCTGCAGTTATGTTGTGGAAATCCCTAGTCAATCACGCTAGACAAGTAGGATATAGCGCCAAACTTCGGTGTAAATGGTGCTCACCAATTGCAATAGGTAAAAAGGGACGTTCATCTTTACCTTGAAACTGTAATCTATGATGAGAAATCAATGATTGAATACTATTAGTGGTCAACAGCCTGATCAGACCGACAGGCGCTACTCAAACGTAAAATTGCATATTCTCTATCACAGCCGAGAGTGTGGATTAAAGTAAAGGGGCAACTTGAACGTGATTTAACTAGCAGGCGTTACTGATATGCAGTTTGACTACGACGGAAAATGAGCCAAAATTGGTTATTTGATTTCCTAAATTTTTTACGACTTTACTTAATTGACGTTCTACTTTCAGGTTAAAAATCACAAGATAGACAAGAAGACGATTATGAATTCTGCAGGATCACTGGATTCATGAGAGAATAATCCGCTCGTAAAGCACCGTCAACACACGTTTCACTTATATACTCGAATTTTTTGTTTTGAAATTAAATACGGTGTATTCAGTAGATTCTGGAGGTAATCGTGATTGAAATATCACGTATATACCATAAAAATGATTCTTCCTACTTGCACGTGTTTGCGCATCCTTAATCTTGCAGTTAAAATAAACTTTTATAATAATGCATAAAAATTCTTGTGAATTTAGCTATGAATGAGGACAAGTTGAAATTATTTAGCATGGAGAAGCTCGGAAAACGCACGACCCGAAAAAGGTGTTTCCTTAGGGCCTCAATGAGGCCTTAATGATGACAAGAGCTTTATTCGCCTGACGTTTCGCATTCCAACTCAAACCGTTCATCAAAGACTGTATCAGATACGGGTAAGACGTACACAGATAATTCTAGTATTTATAGGAGGTAGTAGGATACCGACTGCATCCTAGAAATACTGCAACTCCCTATGTACGAATTGTCCGTATCTGATACTGTCTCTGATGACGGGTTCGAGTTGGAATCCGAAACGTCAGGCTAATAAATCTACTGTACCAGCGATCGCATCTTCTTCTTCTTCTTCTTCTTCTTCTTCTTCTTCTTCTTATTATTATTATTATTATTATTATTATTATTATTCTCCGAATTTGGCTACCCATCTCCAGATAATGGCGCTGCATTTTTCCGGTCGTATGCATTCGTGGGCTTAGCGCGTAGATTGCCAATGATGGCAGTGTTTGAGGCGGACCCCCGTTTCAATTTGGTGTTTCTGGACTAGATAGATTATCCAGAACTATCTACTTATTTTTATTTAAATAGGCATGATTATACTGTGCGTTCACTGGGTTAGCGCTATCGCACTCGTGGC
The DNA here is from genome assembly GCA_017591395.1 of Schistocephalus solidus. NCBI lineage: Eukaryota > Metazoa > Platyhelminthes > Cestoda > Diphyllobothriidea > Diphyllobothriidae > Schistocephalus > Schistocephalus solidus. The sequence continues at coordinate 9,288 of WEDG01003190.1, forward strand.
GTCTTAGCTTTCGCAATTGCATATCGGCTGATACTGGTTCACGTCGGCATGTCCATTTTGATCGAGATAATACTTAACTTTGAATGGAATGTGGGTATTACCCCTGAAAGCCGTCCTCCACGTTCGGCTTCCCGCTTGCATACCTTCGATCCCTTCCCTTTCCAAAAGCTTCCTTCTGCGTTGTCATTCCTACCCTCATTACTGAGTGCGCCTTGCGGTGCGCCATTAAATTTTTCGGAGTGGTTTCCATTTCGTCTTTCGCTTACAGTACAGCAAATTGGACGCTATCATTTCCCTTTTACGTTTGACGGTCGGCTTTGTCTGCATGGGCAGATTCTATCCTTACCTACCAACGCGGACTTACGTACGCCCATGTCCTCTCTGACAGTAGCTATAAGTGGTTTCGCTGACAGTCTCACGACGTAAACCATTGATTTATAGTCTGTCCCACGAGGTGAATTGTGATGGTCTTCTTTCACCTGCCTTGAGCTATGGTCCCCAACTCGGTACAGAACCCCAACAATGCCCCCTTGCGTGACATGCCTTGACGGCAAATTGATGTTTGTAAGTTCATTTTCGCGGTTCTCTGTGCGTTTCTGACGTTGTTTTCCTTCCCCCGTCGACTAAATTGAATTGGGTGTTTTGTGCCGAAGGCGTTTTGAGTTAGATCTGTGAGCAAAGTTCATTGCACGTGATTTGGAGGATCTAGTCACCGTGTTGGAAATATGTTTAAAGTACAAGATATTTCACCAACAGTTGGGCTAATTGGAGTACCTCTTACATGACGAAGGATCCTATGCATGTGAGCGGCGTCTCTGAAAGGGTGGCTAGATCTATCGTGTTAGTAAGGCAGGGTAAAAACCTCCCTCACGGTAATACAAGTTGCCTTGCGTGAAATTCCGAGACGGTTTAACATTAATCAGATATAAACCTAATCTTAAACGTCAATCAGACCCCTACCTTAACAAAGACCCTACCGTATATATAAACCGAACCTTAAATTTAATTTGAATCTCCCAAGAAATTAACGTAATGTCCTCATGTATTGCTATCGGAGCAATTAAAGTGGGATTAACTATCAGGAAACTGGGCTATAAATTTCCGTCTTGGTTGCTATTACGAGACAGCCACACCGCAATAACCTGTAGCCAAACAAAAACAGAAAAAAATACATCCAGGTGGCCTAGTGCCTGCTACTCAATCCATGACAAACCGATAAGATATACCGACAGGCTTGAGTAGGAAAATACAAGAAGTCAGTAAATGCAGACAAGAAAGACTACAATTACTATTTCTGGCTCATTAACCCTCATCAGCCAGTTATAACGAAGCCCAGGTGATGCCCCACCCGAGGCTCGCAACCGCGACCTGCTGATAAGAAATCCAACGCTCTTTGTCGGTGTTATCAATCTCCCTGCTCTACTACTAGCCACTGTGCGGCTGCTGGTGGGGCTCGAGAGTGAGCCCCAAGGCAGAACGGAACGAGTGAGTTCCCTTAGCGCTCTATGAGCTTTCGTCATATTCCCGATCTAAACCGGCAAGAAAACGAGCACGCGGCTCAATGGTTAGAGCTTTGGACGTCTGCGCAGGAGGTCACGGGTTCGAGCCTCGGGTGGGTTACCACCTGGGCTAGGGAATGGCCGGTTGGTGACAAATACTGAGTCAGAAATGGCCATTCCAGTCCCCCTTGTTTTTGTTGGCATTGTTTATCTGCTTTTACTACTACTAGCCGCTGTGCGGCTGCTGGCGGGGCTAGAGAGTGAGCCTAAAGGCGGAGTGGAACGAGTGAGTTCCGTTAGCAATCGGTGAGCGTTCGTCAACGAAAGTCAGTGAATGTCATATCCACTGCACTTAGTTTCTACCAGTTAATTTCAAGTAATCCAGTGCATGTAATTCCAGGCGATTTATTCGAACCTTATTTCCCGTCAGTAAGTCCGGAGCTAGGATTTATTTGCGGCGCATGCGCCGACGGCCTTGACGTTTTCCAGACGTAGCCAGCCCAATGGCACCACTCTACAGGCTGTTTATCAATGGCTAATTATTTTCTAGACGTCGCAAATAAGAAGGCTCATGGTCTGGCGGATGGTAAAAAGTTTAAGTGGGTAAAGGTCTCGCATTTAACCTAATTATGCCTTCGGATAGCATCAACAAACTGGTAAGCGCGCACTCTGTGCATGGGCAGCACCTTAACTGATAAACACATTTAGCAGAAACTTTCGGCGACGGTAGTTTGGGTTGCAGAGTTTCTTTAAAGTGACAGTGCAGTTTGTGAAATAGGCAACAGAAAAAGAACGAGGAAGAGCCCGGGTTCCAATTCCGGTGTTCTAACTCTAAAGAGAACTAAAAACCTTTACAATAAACCTTATCTTGGGCCTAATCTGACCTTAACCCAAACCTTAATACTAACACTAACTGTTAAGTCCAGGGAGTACCTAATTCAGTGTTAGAACCCTAACACTAACATTCCTTGAGGAACGCTCCCCGATCGATAACGGGACTCACACATCCCATTCTGTCTTGGAGCTCACTCTCGATCCTCGCCAACAGCCGCACGACCGCTAGTTGTAGAATAGGCAGAAGAAAATTGCCGGCAAAGAAAAGCGAGACTGTAATGGTCATTTCTGCCTTATTAACCATCATCAGCCAGTCATACCCAGCCCCAGGTGGTGCATCGCCCGAGAGTCGAACCCGCGAGCTGTTGAGCAGAAGTCCAACGCCCTACCCACTATGCCACGAGCTGCTTTGCTTGCCGGTTTCGATCGGGAATATTAAGAATGATATTTTTGTGTTCACAGATCGTTTACAGGAATTACTCGTCCCGTTGTGCCTTGGGGCTCACTTTAGAGCCCCACCAGCAGCCGCAGAGTGGCTAGTGATATAGGCAGAATGATAGTACTCACAAAGACCAGGGAGACTGGAATTGCCATTTACAGATTTTTAGCCGTCATCGGCCAACCGTACCCAACCCCAGGTTTTGCGGCACCTGAGGCTCTATAACTGTAGGCTAGGGTTTGGTATAAAGTTACTCTTGGTGGCAATGTCAGGGAAAAGGTCTCGGCTTCCTTTTAGAGCGCAGTACCGCCTGCCTTACGGGGGGGGGAGAGTAGCTTTCACATTCCACCATCCTGTCGGTGGCCATAAACGATACTAACTCTACCCGGTCATTGCGCCGATGATTCCGCTTGGTCTAACCTTACCCATGTCACAACAGGGATATATTGCAGAGAGACACAAGCTGATTTCATGCTTCTTGCGATGCTTGACCGAAACTGAGTATTTTGTGTTACCGCATCAAAATTCCACTTGGCCTCATTAGTCTGGCACACAGTGACATAGTTTAGTTAGAAGGACTAGGTGCGCCAACATGTCCATTTTACCGCTCGGTTGTGCTTCAGTTTTTTAAAACACCGTGTATAAGATTCGTGTACCCCCTAAATGGGCCGCGTGGTAGATGCGCTGAACCAACACGAGGCCAAGTCAGGGTGCGGCAGGCGTTATTATTCTGGGATGCGGTCCCACAACAAATACCTACCATGGGGGCAAGCGCCCAACGTGGGCACGCGTAGGTGCAGGCTCATACCGCAACCCGCTCCCCCACTCCGTGGAAGATTATTCATCTGCGCTCGACCCACCTCCAGTCTTCTTCAATTTATCTTGACACCAGGCACAGGTAGGTAAGGAAGAGCGCTTGTGGTAGATGCTGTGCAAGTCTACAATCACTTAAAAGTACTTCACGCGCAATTCATCGTCCTTGCACCACCCTTCTCTGGAGCATACGGTGGACATGGTCGGCAAACGAGCTTTTGCAGCCTTCACTACCGACTGTTTCGCTTAAGTCTTCGGAACATTCGTGCGGCCACAGCTGGAGTCCGCTATCCAAGCTTGGAGACCCTGGGCGGCGAAGGACATCAACATCCTCGAAAAGGTCCAAAGGCGAGCAACCAAACTTGTCCTTGGACATGGCTCACTGCCTTATGAAACACGGCTGTCGAGTCTCAATCTCTTTCCCTTGCACTATAGACAGCTTCGGGGTGACCTGATACTAACATTCCGCATACTACGTATCCAGGACTGTTGTCTGGTGCCAGGGGATTTCTTCGAGTTAGCAAAAACAACGAACTTGAGAGGTCATCCTCTCAAATTACGTATGACTGGAGCAAGGCTAGACACTCGGAAGTACTTCTTCTCCAAAAGAGTAGTAGAAGCTTGGAATAGTCTTCCCTCTGGATGTTGTAATGTCGGACTCCCTGGAGGTTTTTAAGCGAAAGTTAGATCGATATAATGGTGCGAGCTACAACACTAACTGAAAGCTGCAAGTGTGACGTCATAAAGTAAGGCATTAATGATACTACTAGTTATATTTGAGTAACATTTCCTTGTTTGTTATTTTTCGTTTGAGGGCTTGCATTCTCCCATTACTCCCATGCTGGGGTCCTCGAGGTCTCGATGCTTAACTTATTTACACACCTTGGTGACACCGTGAGTATTCGCATCAGCTGGACCTGGCGTCCGTCTTCCATGAGGTGTATGAACGTTATCCCCTGGTTCGAACCGCAATGGACCGAGGATGATCTGGACATCTATTTCAACCTTTGAAATCCATCAACGGACGCTGCAATCAGCAATGGAGCATCATGTGACCTCGAAATGCCCCCGTTGGACCCCCCCTCCCAAGGGCGACAGTTTTTCTCCTAAATATCACCGGGAGTTTTTCACTGTCTGCTCTTTTTTTCAACTTTGTTCCACTATGTTGGCCTCGCCAACATATCGAGATACTATTTTTTGATACCACAACTCGTATGTACAAATAGGGAATTCAAAGGTGACTCACCTACATCTCCCTCAAATATACTGATACTGATACTGGATTACGACGGTCGTGCTAAAAAAAGGTTTCGATTTTGACTATATCTTACTTCGTGACCATCAAGAGAGTCAGATTTAGCAATATATACCTCATACTTTCTCCTACAACGCGAGTGTCATCAGGGACTTAGATCAGCTCGCCTGTCCTCAAATTTATTATTATCCGCCAATTTAAACACATAATTTGCGCAAAATCACACTTAGAGCTCCTTTTCAGGCTTATGGCGTATTTGAGCGAGCAAATTTTATAAATGAGACTTTTACTTTTGCTTCCGCGAACAGCAACGGTTTCTTTTAGATCACCCATAAACCCCTCTTTCGAAAATTTCCATATAATAGGAGCTTTTGCCTCCCATTTTTTCTGCGTGCTCACATACTTGGTCATCATGCAAGAATGAATGATCTGTTCATTTTATGCAATTTCACTAAGTATTTGTGCTAAGCGATCCTCTTAAATCGAAAATTGTCCACAATCGTGTTGGAATTTCTCAAAAACACACACACATACAAAAGAGTAGGCTCCAAGTTGCACCATCGGGTGTTCCAATTTCGTTATCGCTTGATGTTGGTATTTCACAAAATTACATTTCTGTGCCTGAACCCTTTTTATCCGAGCTAGAAATCTATTAAACGTAGTCTCTTCAGATAAATATTTCCAGGCATTGAGCAACCGGAGCAACAACCACCATTAACTGGGATCAGCTGGAGAAGTTTTGGAATTTCTCAGCAAATTATTATCTTCTACCACAGCTTGCTGCAAGAGAGGATCTTGCTTTTATTGATTCTGTGCAAAAACCTATATATACTCATTTTCATTTATTACTTAGTCATTTTCGGGCGTTAAACACATGTGACATTAAGCGTTAAGTAGTCCTATTTAGAGAATTTTGGAACCTTAGTTATTGTTTACACAACAATAAAACGCTTATTTGATGTAGAAGTTTTTACAAGCTTGATGATCAAAGTGGGGGGATAAAAGTTGCATATTTAATACTCGATAAATTCTCGCTGTATTAAAGCTTCCAAGCACTAAGTGAACATTTGATCGCTAGATATCGTTGTCTGCCTTATCAGCACTGTTTTATCATGGAAACTACTGGCTATGTGTTGTTTTGACGTCAGCATGACCCAATCTGCCAAAATTTTAAAACTTGGTTCGAGGCCTTTCGTACATTTGAAATGGTAGACCGTTAACTTAAGTCTTAGCCATGTTCTGTGTTCTTCCCCGCTCACTGTCGTCTTGGGGACGCACACTGATGTCCTTCGAGCAATGTCCGTTCACCTAGAGCAATTTGGTCAGCTAGCGTTAAGTCCTTCCTAGGCATCTGCCTTGTGTACAGATGAGTGACGTGACGGCATGACTACACGGGCGGAATCTCACCTGTGCCCAATCAGCGATGGCTAAATTATCCATAGGTCTCAAAGCGGTAGTAAAGTCTACTTGAGGCGAGTTTTTTGTGAGCTCAGGACACACTCAGTTGCTTGTCTGACTCTAGCTCGAACGCTCGCCTATATCGCCCAATTAACTCCTGCTTTTTCCTTCGAAGGGCCAGCACGAAAGTACGATATGTCATCCACTGGCGAGCTCTCGAGATTGCACTCCTAACCACACCTTGATTCCCGCATGGGTTGTGTAGACCACAAGATTTAATTAAGATTTAAGTCAGCCACTGGTCTCTTTCTGTATTCGACACATAAATTGTCTTCTCGATCTTGTTTCTCTGACGTCTGACTTGAGACCTTTACAATCGTCTTTCGGTTCAAATAGCAACTTATTTTCGTGGTATATGCCCCCATCCACAACTGAGCACTTCACCGGAACACTTAAATTAAATACTGCTAGGTCGAGTCTTATAGAAGGAAATTTTCAGCCTTAAAATGCCGAAGCCCACAGAAGCAGTTATGGTACGATTTTACATTCTTCTAGAAGTATGAAAGTCCGATGTCCCCCCCCCACCGGTTGATCGTCTCTCTCGGAGTCACAGGCTTGCAACCTGATTATTCAGGAAGCTGAGATTCCTGCCCTGGGGCTCACGAACACTAGAGCACTTCCTCAACAAAATAAAGCCCATGACAATCGAACCGAATGAGATTAGGGTGCCCTTGGATACTACTTCGCCCTCTACGTCCATAAAAAGGTCCTTGCGGTCAAAGCATCCAGTGATCTGGTACGTAAAAATAACCATGAGGACATTGGCCAGTCCACAGTTCAGGAACTCATAGAAGCAATGGGGTACTACCCGCAAGAAATTCTTCATATTCGAAGAGATCACATTTGGGCAGAGTAGGGGCACTATGATGGGTTCATAAATCTCTGAGGTCACTACCGAGGCGGTATTGCAAAGATTCAAGAGATGGCTTTTCGAGGAGTACAAAGCTAAGTTTTTGGCACGCTAGGTTGACGACACCATCGTAATCATCGACGGAAATAGGAGCAATTAATAAAACGCATGACTACACTTTATCCTCCCCGATCTACAGTTCATGGTGGAAGAGGAAGTGAAAGACAGACTTCCGTTATTGGATGTTCTCATCTGCCGCTAAGCGGACGACAAACTGGCGACGACAATATAGAGACAAGTGATAAACACACTGCAAGGGCTCAGTTACAAAAGGGGCTACCTGTTGTAGCATAAACGAGCCTGTGTACACACGCTTTACCGACGAGAGAAAGTTGATTGCTGCACACAAACCGCCAAATGGGGCGAGCCGAAGCTTCTCCCGGAACTGCGAGCATTCGTTGAACGAGTCGAATGCCACAAAGAAAGTGAAAGGACGAGTGTAATCAGCCGAAATAATGGTGGAACATTGCGTATATGAAAGGGGTCCCCAAAATATTGGCTACGCCACTCGGAAAAGAACTTGCTAACAGGCCGAACTCCGCAATCCGTCAGCAGATGAAGTGATTAAAGGACCCCATCACCAAGCAGAAGGATGCAGCCGCTATCTACCGACCTCAGCGCAGCTGCGGGACGGGCGACTGAAGTATGTGACCTTCCAGATAAAATGTACCAAAGCACAAATGTGGAACTATGACATTCAAAGATCGCAGTCTCCTTCTCACGGTTTTTATCGAGCTAAAATACAATTTTCAAGTGTGGTAAGTCTTGTTTGGTAAAACCCTCGTACTTAAGTCGCTGTCCTCCAACATATGACAGTTCGACCGTCGATTTCGACGAGGTCCACCGTATGCTCCACACCAGGTGGTGCAGGGACGGTGACTTGCGCGTGAATTAGTTTTAAGTGATAGTAGCCTTGCGCTGCAGCTACCGCACTCTCTCCTCCTCCCCCACCTGAGCCCGGTGTCAAGACAGAGTCAAAAATACCGAAGATGGGAGAGGGCGCAGGTGGCTGGCGCGGCCGGAGCCGCCCCTGGGCATGCCACCACACCTGGCTCGGATCCCACGGAGTGGGAGTGCCATAAAGGCCACATTAAGAAGCAGCCATTGCAACCTGACTCTCAGTCCGCCAGTCAGCCACTCCACACAAACCACACATTGGGCTGACCAGGCGGTCCGAGTTATCCCGTCAGCTGGTTACCTTCCAAGCCACGGCTTTTAGCGCACCGTGATAGTTTCAAGCGCGTCAGATTGTTTATAGTGAGGAAAATACGCTGAGCTCTCGACCTCACTCTCTCCCCCACCCCCACAATCAGACCACTGTCCGAACCGGTTAGTTGTCTGATGCGGAAGCGGGCGCAGCTGCTGGTGACCTCGTCTACGTGTACTACGTACACGACCTGGCCCCCAAACACAAGCACCAGGATTTCACACAACAGGGTGTTGAACGGCTTACATCTCACATGTGTGAGATAGCCAGAGGTCACGTTAAGAAGGAGCCATCGCAGCCAGACTCTCAGACCACCAGTCAGCCACTCCACACAACACACATTGGACTAACTGCGAGGTCTGAGTGTAATTGTCAGTTAGCAACCTTCCAACCACGGCACTCAACGTTACCGCACTCTCTTCCCCATCTGAGCCCGGTCTCACGACACAGGCAAAAAGACCGGAGATGAGAGAGGTCGCAGGTGGCTGGCGCGGCCGGAGCCGCCCCTGGGCGTACCACCACACCTGGCTCGGATCCCACAGAGTGGGAGTGCCATAAAGACCACATTAAGAAGGAGCCATTGCAGCCTGACTCTCAGTCCGCCAGTCAGCCACTCCACACTAAACACACATTGGGCTGACCACGCGGTCCGAGTTATCCCGTCAGTTGACAACCTTCCAAGCCACGGCTTTTAACGCACCGGGATAGTTTCAAGCGCGTCAGATTGTTTATAGTGAGAAACATGCGCTGAGCTGTCGACCTCACTCTCTCCCCAACCCCCACCATCAGACACTGTCCGAGCCGGTCAGTTGCTTGATTTGGGAGTGGGCAGATTGGCTGACGGATCGTCGTAACCGTCTTCGCGTGCCACAGCACGACCTGGCCCCCATAACGCACACACCAGGATTCACAAACTCAGGGGATATGGAGCAGCCATCGCCGTCTGACTCCCAGTCCACTGGTCAGCCACTCGACACACACAGCACATACACTGAGCCGACGGCGTGGTCTGGTGGAAGCGTCAGATTGGCAGACTTCCCAGCCACGGTTTCTAGGAAACCGTGATATACTCTGGTAAATGGTGATTGTGAGGGTGTTGTCGATGTATTGTTGTAGGTAGTGTGCGCTGATGTAGCTTAGCCTCCTGTTGCTTTACCGGAGGTTGTCGTGGAGGCGCATGTGTCCTAATAGGCCCATGCGGTGTGTAAATGTGCGGGAGCAGTGAGGGCAGTGAAGGCGGGTGCGTCGAATGTATGTCGGAGCCCCAGGCACTGGTTCACCAGCCTCCGTGCGATGGATTCGCAGGTGACCGACCAGGCCGATGCGTGAGTTGAAGTTGCGGGCGCAGTGTGGGCAGGAGAAATCGGTAGAGTCTGGGGGGATGTCATTCATGGTAGTGGGGGTGGCAGGGGCGCTAAGAATGGCAGGAGCGGAGGGTGTGCATGGTGCATCGCTGTTGTCGGCATTGTGGTGAATTCCGCTATCATGGATGCGCATGTGACCAAATAGGCCCATGCGATGAGTGAATGCGCGAGGACAGTGAGGGCAGTGGAGGCGAAGATCTCTGCTGTGTGATGGTGCTCCAGGCACTGGCTCACCGGTCTCTGTACGATGTATTCGCAAGTGACCGACCAGGCCGATGCGTGAGGTGAATGTGCGGTCGCATTGAGTACAGCTTAGGAGAGATTCCCCATCGCTGATGATGGTGGTGGTGGTAGTGAAGGCGAAGGCGGTGGTGGTTGCGGTGGTGGGGGTAACAGGCGATGAGTAGATGGATATGGTCTCTATGATGGTGGTAGTAATGGAATTGATGCCAGGAGTGAGGGTGGGGAGTGAGAATGAGGGTTGGCAGAATTTGACGTAGAAATTGGAATTGTCGGATTGTTGGTGCATTGCGTCCGAAGATGTCCAACCAGGCCGATTCGCGCGCGGAAGATTCGTTGACAGCGCCGCATGTTGGCAGGGCCTGGGCATTGGCAGTGTTGGTCCGGGGCGCTGGTGACTTTCGTGCCACTCTTTTGGCCTTGACGGCGGCGATCCGGTTGGCCTCATAGATTTCTGAACCAGTCTTCACTAATCTTCTCCATGCCGGTCTATCCTGGGCGATGTCCTCCCAGGTCGCCGAGTTGATTTGCAGTTGCTTCAGAAATTTCTTCAAAGTGTCCTTGTAGCGTTGTTTTTGACCTCCCTACCGACGAGAACCCGTAGCGACATCTCCGTAGAAAAGTCGTTTGGGTAGTCGCTCGTCGTCCATTCTTACCAGGTGGCCGCTCCATCACAGTTGCACTTGCCTCAGCATGGCATGGATGCTGAGGATTCCAGTCCACTCCAGGACTTCCGTGTCCGGGATCCTGTCTTGCCATCTCAGCTTCAGTATTCTGCGGAGGCAGCTGAGATGAAAATGATTCAGCTTCCTGGCTTGGTTCAAGTAGACGGTCAAGGTTTCCGCTCCGTAAAGGAGTGTCGTCAAGACGACGGCCTTGTACATCTTCAGTTTGGTGTTCAGGTGAATACCGTGGCGATTCCAGACGGAGGCCTGCAGCCGGCCGAAGGCCTGACTAGCTTTGGAGATCCGTTGGGCAACCTCGTCATCGATTCTCGTGTTGCGCGACATCGTGCTTCCTAGATAAGCGAAGGTTTCCACGTTTTTGAGTTGAGCTCCGTTGACATTGATTCGAGGAGCATTGTATTCCGCGCTGGGTGGCTGCTGGTGCATGACAACCGTTTTGGCTGTACTGATTGTTAATCCAAAATCGGTGCAGCTCCTTTGCATGTCCTCCTCCGTCACGGTGTTAAGGGCGCAGTCGTCCGCGAAGAGCAAGTCATTGACTGTAGTCGTAGATACGCGCGTTGGAGCCTGCATACGCCGACTGTTGAGAAGGTGCCCGTCAGTTCTGTAGGCGATGCCGATACCAGGCTGCTCATCACGGTAGGCGTCCATCAGCATAGCCGAGAACATGAGACTGAAGAGGGTGGGGGCCAGTATGCAGCCCTGCGTTGGTCACTGCAAATGCTTCGGAAACTGTCCCATTGTCAGTGACGCGCGCCGTCATCCCGTCACGAAGCTGACGCACCATGTGCCTGAACCGCTCAGGACAACCGAATTTCTGCATGACTTTCCACAGTCCGTCACGATTCACCGTGTCAAAGGCTTTCGTCAGATCCACGAAAGTAGTGTAAAGGTGACTTTGCATCTTCTGGCACTTCTCTTGAAGCTGGCGGGCGGCAAAGATAATGTCAGATGTTCCCGCGTTGTCTTCGGAAGCCACATTGGCCTGCCTAGTACAGACCCCGCTCTAGGTGACCGTTCAGACGATTGAGAAGGATACGGGCGAAGATCTTCCCAGCGATGTTGAGCAACGAGATGCTTCTGTGATTATCACAGAGTTTCCGGTTGCCCTTCCGTTTGTAGAGATGGACGATGGTCGCGTCTTTGAAATCCTGAGGAACTTGTCCTTGGCGCCACATCTCCTGGAAGAGTGTTGTGATTTCTGCCATCAGCCGGGGCCCACCGTGCTTGTAGAATTCCGGTGGGATTGCGTCGGATCCCGGTGCTTTACCGCTGGAAATCTGCTGCACGACCGGGACGGTTTCTGATAGGGAAGGTGGCAGATCCAGGTCATTGTTCGTGTCCACTTGAAAGAGTAGGTCAATGGCAGCATCGGAAATGGCTGATGAGCAACTAAGTGCAATTCTGAAGTGCTCGGCCCAGCGATTCAGAATTTGCGATTTCTCTGTCAGCAGTGTTGTGCCGTCAGACCTCAGCAGCGGTGCGGACCCCTTGATACATGGGCCGTAGAAGGCCTTGATGGCCTTTCGGATCATCCAGGCATCCTGCATCTCCCGCAGCCGTTGTTGTACAAGGCGCCGGCATCTCAAGAAGGCTGCTTTGGTGGCGTCAGTCCGAAGGTCCATGTAGGCTTTGTGTAGTCCATTCGTCTCCGCAAGTAAGTTGCTGATGTCGGTGTCATTGTCGTCAAACCAGTCCTGGTGTCGACGGCGTGCGCGTCCGAGGACATCGAGGGCGGTGGACTGGATGACATTTCGCAATTGACACCATCGTGTCTTCACGGTAGCGTTATCATCTGGAGCATGCAGGTCCTCCAGTTTCTCGGTTATTTGGTTGCTGAAATCAAAACAGTTAGCAGGAAAATTTAATAAAAGAGTATTTAACTTACATGGCGGCCTCTTACCTTGGGGTCTTCGTCGGGGTTGCAGTCGGAGCCTCATCTGGGAAATGACGAGGCGGGGATCGGTCCAACCATCGGCATCGCGGATCGCCTTGGTTACCAGCACGTCCTGTCGATCTCGCCTCCGGACGAGAACATAGTCCAGCAGATGCCAGCGCCGTGACCGAGGGTGAGTCCACGTGGCCTTCTCCCGCGTCGGAAGGCGGAAGAAGGTGTTGGTCAGCAGGAGACGGTGTTCCGCACACGTGCGCAGAAGAAGGAGGCCGTTATCGTTACAGCTACCGAGACCATGGGGACCCAGCACTCACTGCCAGGCAGCGTGGTCCGTCCCGACGCGGGCATTGAAGTCACCAAGGACAATTAACTTGTCCTCTTTCGGCACAGTCGCCAGCAAGGCGTGCAGGTCCTCGTAGGATTTGTCCTTCGCCGCGTCAGAGCTCGTCATTGTGGGAGCGTAGGTGCTGATGATGGTGGCGAACTGGTCTCCCCGAAGAGGCAGGCGAAGGCTCATCAGGCGATCATTGATACCCTGTGGCAGACAGGGCAGACGTCCCACGATGTCGTTCCGGATGGCAAAGGCAACACCAGCGTCGCGTCGCTCTGCCTTTGGCCGGCCGCTCCTGAAGAGGGGGGGCCGGCCCCCACCTCCTCCAGCTGACCCTGCTCAGAGAATCGGGTCTCCCTGAGAGCAGCAATGTCCACCTTGTAGCGCGCCAGTTCCCGAGCAACTAGCGCCGTCCTCCGTTCCGGCCGGTTGCTCCTAGGATTGTCTAAAAGGGAACGAACATTCCAGGCTGCTAGTGTGAGTGGACTCACCCGAGCAGCCTGGAGGGTATGGCGAGGGGTATGGGGACGGTGGGTATTTTTGTTTGTTTGAGTTTTACGACCGCGTATTTTGCGATCTGCGAGCCGCGGCCGTCTGCAGAAGACGTGAGAACCAGCAATTTTTTAGGGCACATTTTCTAGCCCCTTCCTCCGCGAGGAGGCAAGCAGTGCTATCCCTAAATAGGGCTGCTCGGACATCCCAGACGGCTGCCGAACTCCACTATGGGTCACGGTTTTGTTTTAGTGGAAGAACGACCCGAGTTAGCCTGGGCCGCCTACGGGGTTGCTGTCGCCCCCAGCGTAGAAAAGTTTGAGAGGGGGGAGGTGGGAAGTTCGGGAGTCAGACATACCGGGTGTGGAGGCACACACAACACAGGAGACCCTCACCTGGTTTAGCCCGCCGGTCGTGACGGTTGCCCGGGGTGTGGCCGCTGGGAAGAACCCAACTTCGAGGAGCCACAGGTGAGAGTTGGGTACCAGTTAGAGGCGGCCACAGGAGCCTTCACCACCTGTACGAGACAAATGGAGCGACCAAATGCTATCTGTGTGGTGCTACCTCTAACTAGTACCCCTACACTCCTCCAACATACAAAGAAGCTGAAATGCGCAAAATAAATCTAGAACGGTTATTACAATAGGAAACTTTTCGAATATAGGGTAACTTTCATTCCTGCCCAAATGTATAAACATAATGTTGGTTGAAATAACGTAAAAGCATATTCTACTTACAAAAAGGGCAGTTTTCGGAACGAACTAGACGAATAAGTAAATTTTACAACCTTTTGGATGCCTAAAATGGATAATCATAATTTAAGCATCACGTTTCAGGAGTCAGGTCTCATACTGCACCTTGGAGAAGCCGACCTAGAGCTAAAAACGTGAATACGCCAAGCATCAATGGCCAGAACAAGGCTGGACCCGAAGTCGGAGGTAGCAACTCGTGCTACGCAAATGGGGCACAGCTTCAACTTTGCTGACGTTGGGCAGAGGCAAGAAGCCTGCATATCCGCCTACTACTCTGTCAACCGCCACATTAATTGCCCGTCCGCTCGCGCGGAGCAAGGCGCGCAAGGAGCGCGAGGAGGATGATGATGATGATGACGATGATGATGATGATGATGATGATGATGCTGCTGCTGATGATGATGATGATGATGATGATGATGATGATGGTGGTGGTGATGATGATGATGATGATGATGGTGGTGATGATGATGATGATGATGATGGTGATGATGATGATGATGATGATGATGATGATGATGATGATGATGATGATGCTGCTGCTGCTGATGATGATGATGATGATGATGATGATGATGATGAGGATGATGATGATGATGATGATGATGATGATGATGATGATGATGATGATGATGCTGATGATGATGATGATGATGATGATGATGATGATGATGATAACGATGATGATGATGATCATGACGACGACGATGATGATGATGATGATGGATAGGTGGCGAAGGAAAGAGCTACCGTCAACGAGAGCGGACGCGACTCCGGCCACGGTTAAATGCAACCCTAACGTCGGCATCTATTGAGAGATGTGCGCACGACTTTCAAGTCCTTGCAGATGCGTAGGTGAAGTAACAACTCTATGATAACAATTTGAAGCTCTATTTTGCTCCAAGCCTGTTCATAATAAATAGATTATACCACCTTCCCACAACATGCCTCATGTTTTTCAGGAAAATAAACCTCTCGATAAAAAGTCGACTTTCAGTACTCTTAAATCTATATTTAACGTTTACTAGGTGCAGGGGCCTGTAGGGCACTTATTATTAAAATTGTTGTCTGTGCAATGTTGAAGAACTTGGTGGAGCGAAGAAAGTTTAAACAAATAATCTGCAGTCATGGTAAATACGAGAGACTTTTGTTGATGTAAATGTGAAAAATGGAAAGACTAAGTTAGTAAAGCCAATAGGGAAAATAAAGAAGACACGAATGATGGAAAAGTCTAAAAAGATATTAAAGAAGCACTAACTCGGGCGACGCCGGCACAAAAGGGTACGTTAGCTCCGCAACGCGATCACTGGATCATGAGTTTTAATTCATCTGGCGCTTCGGATTCATACTGATAACGCAACCCTTTCGCATCCATGAACCTTTATCCCGCACTGTGTATGAGGATGGGTTTGAGTGTGAACTCGACATTTTAGGCAGCTGAAACCTCTTGTTCCTACCATCGCGTCTATTTTTCCATTCACCTCATTGACGGCTGATCACGAGGCCAGTTTGGAGGACACATTTCTGTATGATAAACCAATCGCTTTGGTGCTAGATAACCTGTCTAGAAGCCAACATGCGTTGAAACTCACAGAACTTTAGTTAAACTGCCATATAATGACCTAAAGACATATAGTAATGACCACAACCATCTGCTTCCAAAGGCAAAAAACAAAAAAATAGAGAAATTATCCGCGAGTACTATGCTCTCGGAATTACAACCCATTTTTCAAGCACATAGCATGAGGCAGACATTCAACTTCCGTGGATTCATACCCAGAGATCGGTAACAGTCTACTGTTAAAACGAATGTACTGCACGGCCTAGAGTGTGATTGTCAGAGAAATCCACAGGATCAAGATTTAAAACTGTTTTAACGTCTGATCCATTATTTCCACATGCTACTATTTAATTCGTTCTCTGATCGCGGGCTCTGGTGCATAGTTTTTGCGTCACTTTGCTAATTTTTACCGATTATTTGTTTGAATTTTCTTGTCACCACTCAAAATAGAAATGGGTTCACCATATCCAGGAAGTGTGAGTAAGTTCAATCGGAATTCGCCGATAATGCATCAATTTTCATGCTACGTGGAGATTATTTCCCAGACCCTCCTGCGTTTACTGAGAATGGAAGGCATTGAGATGCGTGGTAAAACCTAGCTCCTGTGTAATGACACTCGGACCTACTCAATGTCTGGTCTCACCACATAAGCCAAGGACTTGTTAGAGAAATAAACTCGTCAACAAATTTAAAAGGGTTGACCCAACTGTTTTAGTTTTCTACTTTTGATGTCATGAATAAGCGTTTACTGAAAGGCAAAACCATTATCGGAGATTTTCTCTGATATGAGATGAAAATCTGCCATGTAACTAATAGCAGGTGTCCTCGCGATACAAACTATCTCTTTAGCGAAACTCCTCTTTAACAGCACAATTTCCCGGTTCAAATAAAATACGACAAGGTATATTTTAGGAGAGTCAGTGTTGTGCTAAGATTTTACAAATGCTACAACTCCGCGGAAGGCAGCCCACTAACTTTCATTTCCTAGATCCTAGCTTACCGTCATGAGTATGCAGAAAACTTTGGGACGCATGCGTATAACTAACAAAAAAAACCATACGTTTCTGACGTGGTCCGACTCGTAAAAGCTAGAAGACCACGCATTGGGTCCTTAAGATGCCTAGTCCAAAGTTCGCAAGATAAAGCAACAAGGACATTTCAAGGACATTGGAAAGAGTAATCCTTGCCACATTGAATGACAAACATTTGACAAAACTGGTTGCAACGGGCCTAATAAAATTACTGTTTTTCGTAAGGTGATACCAGCCAATTTGGCACAACTTTGAGCACTGTATTTTCGAGAAATAAAAAGCATGAGATTTTATATCCTTATGGAAAAACGTCATTTAATTTAAACACTACAACCCAACGCAAATTACCGTTATTTTTACCTATAAATTTCCTTCGCATGAAAAAGTACATAAATTATAAAAGTATGCAAGTTTGTTGACCAAATGAAGAAAAAGTCAAAAACCCAAGGATAGTAAAAGTCCATGCAGCTCCGATTTATCGAGATAGCCGTCTTGGTCGTGGTCGTAGTCTGCGATGAATTTCTCAATGTCAGCCCTAGTAATGCCATCCAAGTTTAGGAGCTGGAGCAGTTCATTTGCGGAGATCTTGTTTGTCCCATCAAGATCTAATTTTGTTGGAAGAACGCGTCAACCTCCCGTGGACTACAAAAAGCAAAAGTTAAGATCGATAAAGTGGAAAACCAGACGTTATACCTTGGCATCTAGATGATTTTATCAAAAGAGAACCGTTTTTTCTTACCGAGACCTGATGCACATGTTGTTTTATTGACACCCTAATGAAACATGTAATGTCGCAACCAACCAACGCGTAAGCTCTACCGTCTGCTCTAGAGTTTCAGACCGTGTACGTGGGTGAATAGGCGCGGCATAGGGACTACTGTCTCGCCACCGCGGGTCAAGTTCACTAGTGCAAAAGTAGTACCCTTACGTGAGTGAGAATTGAACTTTTGCAAAATGGCCTGTAAAATATGCAGGCTTGCAGTGAAAATGAAGGGAAAAATAGAGTAAACGATGTTTCCGTTTAAATTCTGACCTTTGTTAAACTTTTACAATTGCACCGTTTACTTACTTTTGGAGCTATAAAGTACGAATCTCCAGGACGGGGCACCAGCACTGTCGAGAAGGCAGAAAAGCCTCAAGGACGTTTGTGCTAAAGGATTATTGAATAATTTCGTCTCAAATGGCAATAAAAACTGTTTTTTTCTCGTCAAACTGACTATAGGGTTACCAGTAGGCAGTGAAACCGAACTGAGGTGGACTGAGGAAGCACTTCTCAATTCCTGAATTTAATTAATTAATTAATTAATTCATTTGACTCACTTGTGGCGGCCTCCGTGGACACCAAAGCGGGTTTAACGGGGAGAAAATATGTTCCAACACTAGGCTAATACGGAATAACTGAATATTTCTGGTGAAATTTGCTAGCTCTATATCCATCTGGTTGCGTTTTGGAGGCTTTTTGAATTGTAGATCAATGGTTCATTCCATGTAAATAAGGTTGGACGAGATATCAGTGGACAGAGTCTTCTCAGGGAAAGCAGCGCGTCCGATTTCAAAGTATTGATTTGTACAGTTTCACAAATGTGTTCTCTGAAACATAGTAAAATATTACCAGAAAAATCGGGTAATTATTAGACTTAGGCAAGGAATACTGCGCAATACTCAAAGTAATGTTTAAATATGTTTGAAAGTGCTTAGTGCACAGATTATTCTCATTTAATATGATGTTATTTAGAAATAGAACACGGAGCCCATGAGGCCAATTAAGAGCATTTGGATACAAGTATGAACTGTCTGTCATACACAGATCAGAAATTAGAATAAGGTAAGAAGGAAGAAACCGGCTCCTGGATAAAAAAGCAATTTATTCTTTTATTTAAGAAATATAAGGTTTTCACTCAAGTCAGTGAATTTGCGAGGAGAACGTTCCCGTATTCCTTGTCATTGTAGCTCAGAAAGTAAGCAGAATATTAGTCAAAAGCTGAACTAACAACATAAAAAGTTTTTTCAAGAAGGAAACTTATTAGGTAGCTTATTCAATAAACACGAAGGAAATGAAATCCAGATTTGAATTCGTTGCTGAACACTCCCTGATCGCTAACGGAACTCACTCGTTTCGCTCTGCCTTTAGACTCACTCTTGAGCCCCATCAGCAGTCGCACAGCGGCTACTAGTAAAATAAGCTGGTGAGTATTGCCGACAAAGACAAGGGAAACTGGAATGGCCGTTTCTAGCTTATAAGCCGTCGTCAGCCAGTCATATTCAGCCCCAGATGGTGCACCACCCGAGGATCGAACCCGTGACCCGTTAATCAGAAGTCAAGCGCTCTAACCACTGCACTACGAGCTCGTTGTCTCGCCGGTTTAGATCGGGAATATTGACTTACATTCGTTTATGAAGGCTAACCGATCTAGATTCAAGTGTTACCACTCCATCTTCTCGTCGATTTGGGTTACACATTACTCCAACCTATAACTAAGGTCAAATCCTTATTTACGAAAAATGCTAGGCAAATATTTCAAGGCCTGCCTTGTTTAACTTCTGAGGAAATTGGAAATTTAGAGGAACTTGGAGCAAATCCTTCGGCTCGGTCTGAAATTTTGTACCGAAAAACCCACTTGGAATTCTAAGGAACCCACTGATGAGCTTACCCCCTCACAGCGGTGGGAAACCTGCGTGTCTGGGCTTTAAGCTAGTACCTGGGCTGTAACTATGGCAAATAATTACATATCTCGAAGCCTGTCATAACGATGGTCTATTTTAATTTCTACTAGAAAGCCTAGCATTTTGCTGAACGACCCTCAGCCAATTTCCTTCGATGTCCTAAAAGCCACAGAATCAATATTTTCCCCTGGTAAATTTCTTGGGGTTATGTCGTCGGTTCACTATGCTGACTTGCCGCATCACCGTCATAAAAACAACAGTTAGGTCATTAAAAAAGGGGGTAGGACGAAAATGGCGGTCGTAAGTATAGGAACATCAGAAGGAACATGATACAGCCTCCGAAGTGCTCGATAGTAAAAAAATTGATGCGCGATTCAGTGTTTGTTTAAGTGCGTCAAACCATGAAGTAAGTGCATACCCTCATTTGGAATGGGCCAGTAAGAACGTTGGAGTAACTTTTTGTGCATTTAGCGACTGCTACTGGCCGAACCGCTACGTGCATAGAAGATGCACAGTTGTAACGGCCACTGAGGACTTTCTATACTGGTTCTTGCTTGAATATGTGAGGACGGTGACTTGGAGTGTCGTGAAGATGGAGTGAGTAGTGCCCTTGCAGAGTGTGCGCAGAAAAGTCGATCCCCTCCCTCAGCTCCACCCTCCCATTGTGCGGTTGTAAAGGCAGTTTGAATTTGATCCCTTTCCCTGGTGGCAGTCTCCACCTTCCCCATTTGATGGCGTCTACTGTACAGGCAATAAATAGTCCTTAAGCTTTGCAATATTTTTATTGGATTTATTATTGGATGTTTGAGATGGCACATACGAGTTCAAGTGTGTTTACCTCAAGAAGGAAAGGAAATGCGTCAAACAGTGCTGGGATGAATGTGAATACGGACTACAGAATTGACAACAACGCAATACGAGCTACTTACATTTAAACGGTAGCGAAATAAATGCAATATTTGTGACTTTGCAGGGTACCAAGTAGGAGGAGCAAGATTAATGACTAGCAATCAACAATGTCTGGATATTACTCATAAATGGCTCTGTTGACTAATGAATTGCAGGTTGCCATGAATTGATAACAAGACCAACTCGCGACAACTGACTATGGACGTAGGCATGTTGTCGAACGCAACCAAATCCCTGTCCATTAATACTACACCAGTACTGGCCCGCAAGGGCGTACGGACCTGACGCCAAATTATGATATCTTAGGTGACAAAGATAAATACTCGCACCAGAAACACATCAATAAAAAACAACTGTAGCTCTTTTTGGATCATGGAGGAGAATAGACTGCTCACCTCAGCTAACAGGCTTCTAAGCCAACACTTTAACTGCGTCGTGATAGATATAAGCGCATCAGATTATTTAAAATGACAAATATGTTGATTTGCACAGTGAAAGCCTCACCCCCTTCCGTCCTCTGTAACTACACCAAAACAATTATTGGTATCTTAATCCTACAAGCCCACAAGCATTTATGCAGTGGAAAATATATAGAAACAGCAATGCTACACAATCAGTGCAGCCTACTCGGTGCGTCTTACGTCCTTCAGCTCCAACAGTATTTCAGATGATTTCAAAAATCCCGAACCACTTCTATTGAGATCCATACCAGGATTAATCTGCCGATTTTAGTAAAGACCGTCCAGCTGCAACACCTGGAGCCACCGAACAACAAATACTTCATAGTTCATTAGAAAGTAATTGTTATTTAGCAGAACTTCCACCTTTTGACATATATTAACACTGTTTGTCTGCTAGTGCGCAAAAATCGCAGCCATTGCCAAAACGAAAATTGCTGCCCGGCAAACTCTAATAACTGATGAGGAGAATGAAATATCGTCGTATTTTTTAATTGGTTGCATACCTGAAACCAGACCCAGGCAGATCGCGACCCATGCTGTCAGAATATCGCTCCAGAAGTTCGTCCTTATAGGACTTGAATAGTGCAAAATGATTGCCACTCACCTCTACTGGTTCCTTTGAAATAATTTAATTATGCGAATTCATAAAATAAACTTAACTGTCACAAAAAATAGCCATCTTGTGGGTGGTCTTAAAACTCATAACACGATCTACGCAGAAAGTCTCCTTCGTCGTCTTAATTTGGATGGGATCACAAAGGTGGACGTTGAGGCAACTATCAGAAAGTTTGGCATCAACCAGTGTTTCTAACAATTGCTCTTTCCGAACAATTCCTTTTTCTTATTGCATTATGTTCTGTTTGGTGCACAAACCTCAAGATGCCATATATTTGTACAGATTTCCTCAATGGGCGTTGATGTGGTTGTGACGGTTCATTTTGGCATTACAGTCAATTATTAGTATTCGTGGTCTATTTCTTCAGCATGGGTTTGAATGCTATTCGAAAGCTAGGCTGCATTGATGAATAACACGTTTGCAGAGATTTTGGTTAAACGCGAGGATATAAGGTGGCTCTGTTAAATGCAACTGATACACCGAAACCCACCAATAACTTAAACTAGTTGCAAAAGACAATCGTGAGGTGCTGGTCGTGAACATTCGAGTTACGTAAGGGGATCTCGTCAACATTGACAACCCTTTGCCAACCCAATGAACTATTATTGTACAATGAATGTCCGCATATATTTAAGAATTTGAATGATTCATAAGAAGCAAACCAAAGAACTGACAAGGTATTTAGTTTAAGAATAAACATTAGAGGATAATACTGACCCGCAGAGCAGTTGAAATATGCCATAAGCAGTGTCTGAATATGTTGCATTGACTTAGGATATAATGAGTAACATGAAGCGTGTCAGTGCCTTTCTATTCTGATATGGATTTAAACGAAGCTTTGTGTTCAGAAATAAAAGATTCCTTGACTTCGGTGGTAGTCTAAACGTTAGGTCCACGCACATGCAAGCATGTGAGGAGTAGTACTAGTAGTTTTTTCGTGGTTGTAGCCGTAGTAGTTCGACGGTAGCATGCGACGACGCCCAGCTTGTGCCACACGGGCTGGGCACAACCCGGTGCCTTGCACAGCATCTACCATATTATCTTCTTCCTCACTTTGCTGGCTCTTGTGGTAAGAAAGTGTTGTAGAATATAAACCTGTCTATAGAATCGAAAATGCGAGTTCCAGGAAGTAATTGAGAGAAGGTGGACACGCTCGCTCGGGCAAGATCGCGTCTTCCTTTTCTCAATAAACCCATCTATTCTTGGACGTTAACCACCCAAGTCTGCAGGTTATGCACACCAGTCAAATGAAAAGAAAACAAATAAGCCTTCTGTATGCAGCTTAAGATTAAATTTCTATTTGGAGTTATCTAACTTTCAGGAGCATTTTAGCATCCTAAAACGTTTTAACCGTCAATAAAGTGTCATTAAAATTGGGCTCAGTGAAGGACAATTTAATAGTGAAGAAGAAAAAGATACGATTGATGGAACAAGAAGCTTTTTGACCTGAAGTTTCGGAATCTATCTCGAACGCATCATCATTATCATCATCATCACCACCACCACCACCACCACCACCATCATCATCATCATCATCATCATCATCATCATCATCCTCATCATCATCATCATCATCATCATCATCATCATCATCATCATCATCATCATCATCATCATCATCATCATCATCATCATCATCATCATCATCATCATCATCATCATCATCATCATCATCATCATCATCATCATCATCATCATCATCATCATCATCATCATCATCATCATCATCATCATCATCATCCTCATCATCATCCTCATCATCATCATCATCATCATCCTCATCATCATCATCCTCATCATCATCATCATCATCATCATCATCATCATCATCATCATCATCATCATCATCATCATCATCATCATCATCATCATCATCATCATCATCATCATCATCATCATCATCATCATCATCATCATCATCATCATCATCATCATCATCATCATCATCATCATCATCATCATCATCATCATCATCATCATCATCATCATCATCATCATCATCATCATCATCATCATCATCATCATCATCATCATCATCATCATCATCATCACATCACATCATCATCATCATCATCATCATCATCATCATCAACGTCATCATCATCATCATCATCATCATTATCATTATCATTATCATCATCATCATCATCATCATCATCATCATCATCATCACTCACATCATCATCATCATCATCATCATCATCATCATCATCATCATCACTCATCTCATCACTCATCCTCCTCCTCATCATCATCATCATCATCATCATCATCATCATCATCATCATCATCATCATCATCATCATCATCATCATCATCATCATCATCATCATCATAATCATCATCATCTGCGACTGTGCCTGATGATGGGCTCGAGTGAGAATGCAAACCGTAAGGCAAATGAACTTGTTACAGCGATGGCATCTTCTCCCCCCTAAACTGCTTTCTAGAACTCGCCCGCTCAATTTTATGAGTTAAATAGAGCGTCTACGTACTGCGTCAATCGCACTCCATCCATCCACATTCAGGAACAAGTCAAGGTGGGTAAAGTTCAATTAGGACAACTACAGCCGTGTTTGGACGCGTGTACTAAGCCGACTCACTACACACGTTTTTATCTTTTGCCGAACGATTGTGAAAATTCTCCACTTCCACCTCCTGACCTACATGCACGTTGTTTCGTAGCTTCTTGGTTTTCCCCTGCCCACATGAACTTAACTTCTATGTTTATACCAATCGAATTTGACTTTAAAAATCTTCGGGTCACCCTTATTGTTGCAGTGTTCTTGCACACGCGTGTGACGGACGCTAGCGAACACGTGTCGTTTTTGCGCCTAGAGCCAGAAATTATAACTGGCCGACACCTTTGATCCGACTACGGGTATCTACCATTGGGATTTGTATCTGGTCTACCCTTCATTATTTTCTGTATGAAAAGAACCATGCTAAACCCAATTGTGGTTTGCATTTCGAGTTAACCTACACGTTACCCTGGCATACCGAATCGTAAAAAATACACCTACTGCTCTACCAACCGACGCCAAGCAGACTTATTTTTCTGCTACAGCATTTTGCCAGAGTTGCTGGGATGATAAGGATTCAACCTTTGTCATAAAGTCTGTCACATGTCCAGAAAACTGCTGTGAGCCTTGGTTTACGAGCTCCATTTATAGGCTGGCGAATCGCACTTCTGCTACAGTGTAGTCACACTCTGCCACTGCTGCAACCGAGACGGTCAAGTGACCAACTGGTTCCTCCCGCCCATGTCCGTCTTACTCGACAACAGTGAGGACCTGACTACTCTGCTTATTGGTGAAGGGCCTAGAGGATGCATGTCATGGTGTTGCTGCAGAATTGTGCCAGATAATCAGCCCGACTAGTACACGGCTGTAGCTCACCGTACTCAATTGACGTCCAAAAGACTTCACTTACGGGCAGCTCGCCTTTTCCGAGTTGACGCATAGCGTTACTCATTCAAGCCTTGCTAAAAAAGCTTGTCCCGCCTGAAAAAAATGCTTCTATGTCTTGATTACCGGCGATGAAATCGGCATTCACTTGCATACTCACTGCCACTGCAGGGCCGAGCTGATCGCCCAGACACAGGGCCGACCATGTCGCATAATCCGGTAACCATGGGAAACTGAGAACTCTAACTTTCGGAAATGGCCTAGGAGATACATGAATAGGAGTTTTGACAGAAAGGTGCAAGATACCCGGACAGGTTAGTGCACGGTTCTTGGCTTGTAAAATGGACAGTCAACTGACTATATCACAACTGCGTAAACGACTAACTCCTCTGAAGATGTGTTTAAATTGGCAAAAGAAAACAGCGGGAAAAGTGAGAGCAGTGAGCACGCATTCCCTTAAAAGTGTACCTTTACGGGAAAATCTTTGGGATCCCGACGATCCATGAACAAGAACACGCTGCAACGAACAATAAGCTAGATGGCAAACGTAAGGTGAAGGTTTCCAAATCGGAAGGTTTTATAACGTGCCAGAGAGGCTATCAGAGATATGAGGCGTCTACAGCAGTGGTCTTGGGCCATCATTCAAACACCCACGAAACTGGCTCAGATGTACAAAAATGCATGATCCAAAGTAATCCCAGTCTGCTTCTGAAATTGGATCGGTTGTGTGTGTGATGTTGTATAATTATTTTTAGCTGAATTGATTAATTTTTGGCATAGCAATCCAAACGCCTCCTTAGCTTACTGTGACTTCGATGTCAGGTCTGCATGCTGATGAACCGAAAAGCGTACAAAACATTTTCGCATGATTAGGGTCACCCGACAGGCCGCCCACGCCAGATACTTTTGGAAGGGCTCACCTACTACTGAGTTCAGCTTATCACGCTGACAAGTGCGACTAACTGTCACGATCTGAAGCCAACTTGCGCGTTTATTTTCAGCAAATAATCTCTTTCGGTGGAGATCCAAAGTTCAAAATAGGATGGCGCACTGCAGCAGTTACCTGTTACTATGAGTTAATCCAAGATACCGGACGAACAAAATGGTTGTTCTTGTATTTAGTCCTCTCTCTCTGTTCTCCTCATGTACGTCAGAAGTCAGTAGAACTATTTCGCAATTCCTACTAGATGGACAGAGCATATTTCAATAATATTCCATTTCATTAAGTGCTAAGCCGAGTGACTGTGGTGTTTTCTGGATACTAATACAACATCGTTTTCTTTAACGGAAAAATGGTAAATAGAACTAAGCATTCATCGATGAATATGAAATAAAGGGAGAACGCCTTGACTGGTATGGCGGACTTCGGTAACATGCCACCAACGACAGGACATGAGACAAGGAACGCCCCGCATAATACAGATGGCCTTTGCCGAGGAAGAGAACATATTCCTTGGTCCCCATCATAATAATAACTCTAACCCCGACCAAAACTGACAGCGTATTCTTAACTCTAAGCAGACCTTTAATCTTTACCCTAACCATAGACCAAATATTACCCCTAACCGTCACTCGGAAAGCACACTGTAAAGGGTTGGAAATGAGAAGGTTTCGTAAGGCTTGACGCAAGAAATTAAATCGGAGGTGGAGTGCTTCGTCAGCTCCATTCTCGGGGCATCAAGGAAAAGTCATGCAACGTAGACTGAGACCTATAGGAATATATGACTAACGATAAACATTGCATGTTTCTGAAATTCGAGCAGTTGAGGGAATGTAATATTATGCTAATTTTGTTGTGCAAACTAAGCAATCGATTTTCGCATGGAAATGAAAACAACACCATAGGCTTTCTCTCAGTTCAAGGTCAAGCCTGCATACCGATGTACCCAATAAGCGTACAACACATTTCCAACTCATTGACAACTAGAGTCACCAGACTGACCGCCCACGCCAGATACTTTTGGAAGGGCTACCTACGAGCAAGCTCAAGCTATAGCATTTGAAAATGCTGTTGTATATCACGAGCTGACACTAGCCTGCACATTCACAGCCAGTGAGAGTACAATTTCAGACGCTGAGGCTGCAGCACAACAGGAATCTCTTTCTACTAACGAGACCCTAGCAAACGAAGACATACGGTCCTCGCGGCTGTATTCTCAATGAGTAATGGTAACTGAGAGTGCAGGTGTTATTTAAGTAGTCAATGTCACCTGGGCGACGGACATGTGGCGAAGACTGTTTTCCGGCTAGTCAACGCCAAATGGATTGCGCAAATGACCTATCCTGAGGGCCAGTTGATTCCAATAGCATTTCACCCAATCCCCGTGGCAAAAGCGCCATTCGGAGATATTGTGAGCTGCGGTAAGTGCAATAAAATTCATTCGCTCGGGTGGGAGAGATAGGAGGATACAATAAAATGCAACCACCGCTTGCGATGGCCCATGGTTCTAAAGATTTGCTAGTTATCATGACACGCAGTCTCAGGCCGGTAACTGTTGCTGCAAATCACAGTTAAAGGTCCAACTGTACTCATTCCTCCCATCGGCAGCCAACCCTAGATATTGCAGTTTCAAGTGTTTATTTGCCTTGTTTTCGTGACCAAATTTCCTCAAAAGGAAGGATGCACAGGATAGTCCGTTCTTCCTGCTAAACGGACGCTTTTGAAAATGATTTTGTAAGATATAAAAATTTATCTTTCGCTACAACACGATCAAATGAGTGTGTTTAAACGGGGTGGAGTCAGAGGGTGAGAGATAGTACTACTTGCTGGGCCAGGCATTTTACTCGAACGACTGTTCAAATTCCCTCTTGGATATTGCTCAGCCCGAGGATGAAGGGTTTCTTATCCGTGTCAAAGGCAGTAGCGGACAGAAGTATGCGACGGGCAGTGGGTGCATATGTTACAAGTACCAGTCATGACATGCGTCGCGAATGTTCCTGTCTGGTGCGAAGATCTAGTCGTTAACCTCATCCACACACCTGTGAACATCTATTGTTTGATAAAGATGACAGTTCAATTAAACGTTCATCAAGGTCACTCTATCTAACCAACTATATGTTTCGGTTTTCAGCTAATCTATTTAACTAACTATAAAATTATAATGACGACTGAGACCCTGAATTTGCATCCAACAGTTTGACGGGTGTTTCTGACCATGTCAACCGTATTCCCAGCAGTGTGGTTGGCACAGGGACAGAGAATTACGTCTGAATGAATTGGTAATGATACTTGACTTGCGCAGCAACTCGCCTTACTCCTCCTACTGGTCCGGCGTCATGACAGCGTCAAGATGACCGGAGGTGGGAGAGTGAGCTGGTGGCTGGTGCGGTGATAAGCTGCAGATCCAGATCTGTATCTGTTCAAATCCACTTTGTGAACCGTTTATTTGTAGAAATTGATTTCGTCACAATGAATGTCAATGTGGAAATCGAACGTTAACTTGTTTCAGATTCACACACAAAAAATTCAAAATGAATTCTTCTCTAGGTCAATACATCTAATTTGCACATTTTTTGCTTCTGCATAGGTGCAATTTAACGCACTGTCTGCACACTTTAGTGCAAAGGACTGAAGGTCCCTCTAGCCTTATTTTCGGCCCTCGTGTGCATATCATGCCGCTCTATTGTACCTCCTAGATTAAATAGCACCCACATGCTGACTGCTGGTACATACAGAAGTCTGCGACTGGCAGCGCAATCCACTGGAGTAGGCGGTAGATGGTCCCCCGACGAGCCCTGATGTCATTGACTGCGAAGTGCACGTTATGTCTCCTCCAGACGCCAGCAGGATGGCTGAACCTCAGGTATGTGGTGAGACACAAGTATCGCGCGTGGCTTACCCCGATGCGTTTTAACCATCTCCTAAGTCAATTAAATATTCAGCAGTGATAAATAGACTAAAACGCCGAAACTGAACGCTATACACTTGTCTCTGACTGTTCTAAATCCCCAAAACCTCCGCTGCATTTTTGTGCGTCCAACGGTGAAACAGGCCTTATTTTCAATAGATTCAGAGGCTTAAGTTGTCACGGCTAAAATTTTCGCAATACACAGTAAGATGCTCACAAGGCACTGAGACATTTTTTTGCGAAAGAAAGCCAGTAAATCAGGTGAAGGCATCGTCAAAGGCAGGATTACGATATTTCATTGCAAAACAGCTGGACAAAAACTTTGTCAGTTTTGTATCAGATGCTACCGATTGTTTATGAATCTTCCGTGAGAGACGGAAAAGGAAGTTGGTGGGTAGTCTGGGACGTCTGCATTTTACGCTGAAGCAAAAGATTGTTGTTTTGTGGGGAAAGTGTAGTGAACCGTGATTTTTCTCTCGGGTATGGTTACAAGGACGCCTTCGAAAGTGTTTTATAGTTTTGGAAGGCCAAGTAACACAATACTATCTGAACAAGATAACGATGCTCTATTTTAACACGAAAAAGCTAAGGGCGGTTATTTCGAATGTGACAGGAATATTGCGAGAAACAAAGGGAATAAATTATAAAAATAAATCTAATGCCTTTCAAACATCTTAAAACTCGGGCTTGTACACAAGAAATTACCACCCATTAAATCATTCGAGTCCGAAGGCAAGGGCTTAATCTTTTCGGTTCTTATTGATAAAAATAGCCCCTTATCCACCTCAGCTACCCCATTGAGAATTTTCTATAATTTCGAAAGCAGCAGCAGGATGAAGAAACAATGGGTAGTGAATTGATACCACCCTTTAACACTGTCTCCCGAAAATAGGTGACTTCGGTTTTTCTGCATTCTTTTGTTAAAAGAAGCAGTTCCATATCTTAAAGTTTCTGACAGATTAACAATGCTGACAAAGACAAGGACGACTGGAATGCCCAGTACCAGCCACCATACCCAACCACAGGTGGTACACCAACCGAGGCGTAAACTCGTGATCCGTTGATCAGAAGGCCAATGCTCCAACCATGGGGCCACGGGCTCGTTGTATTGCCGGTTTGGATCGGGAATAGGGCCATTCGTTGAATAGTGCTCACAGATCGTTAACGGAGCTCACTCGTCCCGCTCTGCCTTGGGACCCATTCTTGAGCCCCGCCAGCAGCCACACAGCGGCTAGTAGTAGTAGTAGTAGTAGTAGTAGTAGTAGTAATAGTAGTACTAGTAGAAGTAGTAGTAGTAGTAGTAGTAGTAGTAGTAGTAGTAGTAGGAGTAGTAGTAGTAGTAGAAGTAGTAGTAGTAGTAGTAGTAGTAGTAGTAGTAGTAGTAGTAGTAGTAGTAGTAGTAGTAGTAGGAGCATTAGAGATAAATCGATTGAAACCGGCAAGACGTCGAGCCTGTGGCTTAATGGTTAGAGCGTTGGATTTTTGATTGGTTTTTTTTGGTCAGATTTTTTTTGATCGGATTTTTTTTTGGTCGGGGGTTCGAGCCTCAAGTGGTGCACTACCTGGGGTTAGGCATGACTGGCTAATGACGGTTTATGAGCCAGAAATGGCCATTAAACTTTTTCTAGTGTTGATCAGTCTCTCCTACTACTGCTGGCTGGGCTCGAGGATGAGCCCAAAGACAGAACGGGATGAGTAAGTTCCAGTAGAGATAAGTGAGCGTTCAACGCATGGTGCTGAAGTGCACCATGCCAGAGTTTTCACTGTTGCCGAATTGAGGACTTGGACGGACTTGTGTCGTAGGGACCAGCTTGTCACTTAGGCTCATAGTTCATAGCATTTCCGTCAGCAGTTATATAAGTGGCTGTATTATGACGGGAGTGCGATTCGATAGTGTAAGAAGCAATTCCGATTTAGGTAGAATACCAGTACCGGCAAATACTAAGAGACCGTAGGTGGTGCCCTACCCGAGCCTCAAACGCACCACCTGTTGATCAGAAGTTCAATGGTCCAAGCATTGAGCCACGGGCTACTTTTCTTGCCGGTTTCAATCAGAAATGTGGACATTGGTGGATGGCTGCATAAAAATGCATTCCCTCAACTGCTCACATTTCAGAAACATGCAATGTTTATCGTAAGTCATACATTCCTATAGGTCTCAGCCTACGTTGCATGACTTTTCCTTGATGCCCCGAGACCGGAGCTGACGAAGCACTCCACCTGCGATTGAATTTCTTGAGTCACACCTTACGAAACCTTCTCATTTCCAACCCTTTACAGTGTGCTTTCCAAGTGACGGTTAGGGGTAATATTTGGTCTATGGTTAGGGTAAAGATTAAAGGTCTGCTTAGAGTTAAGACTACGCTGTCAGTTTTGGTCGGGGTTAGAGTTATTATTATGATGGGGACCAAGGAATATGTTCTCTTCCTCGGCAAAGGCCATCTGTATTATGCGGGGCGTTCCTTGTCTCATGTCCTGTCGTTGGTGGCATGTTACCGAAGTCCGCCATACCAGTCAAGGCGTTCTCCCTTTATTTCATATTCATCGATGAATGCTTAGTTCTATTTACCATTTTTCCGTTAAGGAAAACGATGTTTTATTATTATCCAGAAAACACCACAGTCAGTCGGCTTAACACTCAATGGAATGGAATATTATTGAAATGGGCTCTGTCTGTCTAGTAGGAATTGCGAAAACGTTCTACTGACTTCCGACATACATGAGGAGAACAGAGAGAGGACTAAATACAAAAACAACCATTTTCTTCGTCCGGTATCTTGGATTAACTCATAGTAACAGGTACCTGCTGCAGTGCGCCATCCTATTTTGAACTTTGGATCTCCACCGAAAGAGATTATTTGCTGAAAATAAACGCGCAAGTTGGCTTCAGATCGTGACAGTTAGTCGCACTTGTCAGCGTGATAAGCTGAACTCAGTAGTAGGTGAGCCCTTCCAAAAGTATCTGGCGTGGGCGGCCTGTCGGGTGACCCTAATCATGCGAAAATGTTTTGTACGCTTTTCGGTTCATCGGCATGCAGACCTGACATCGAAGTCACAGTGAGCCTAAGGAGGCGTTTGGATTGCTATGCCAAAAATTAATCAATTCAGCTAAAAATAATTATACAACATCACACACACAACCGATCCAATTTCAGAAGCAGACTGGGATTACTTTGGATCATGCATTTTTGTACACCTGAGCCAGTTTCGTGGGTGTTTGAATGATGGCCCAAGACCAGTGCTGTAGACGCCTCATATCTCTGATAGCCTCTCTGGCACATTATAAAACCTTCCGATTTGGAAACCTTCACCTTATGTTTGCCATCTAGCTTATTGTTCGTTGCAGCGTGTTCTTGTTCATGGATCGTCGGGATCCCAAAGATTTTCCCGTTAAGGTACACTTTTAAGGAAATGCGTGCGCACAGCTCTCGCTTTTCCCGCTACCAGGATGTTTTCTTTTGCCAATTTAAACACATCTTCAGAGGAGTTAGTCGTTTTCGCAGTTGTGATATAGTCAGTTGACTGTCCATTTTACAAGCCATGAATCGTGCACTAACCTGTCCGGGTATCTTGCACCTTTCTGTCAAAACTCCTATTCATGTATCTCCTAGGCCATTTCCGAAAGTTAGAGTTCTCAGTTTCCCCTGGTTACCGGATTATGCCACATGGTCGGCCCTGTGTCTGGGCGATCAGCTCGGCCCTGCAGTGGCAGTGAGTATGCAAGTGAATGCCGATTTCATCGCCGGTAAGCAAGACATAGAAGCATTGTTTCAGGTGGGACAAGCTTTTCTTAGCATGGGTTGAATGAGTAACGCTATGCAACAACTCTGAAAAGGCGAGCTGCCCGTAAGTGAAGTCTTTTGGACGTCAATTGAGTACGGTGAGCTACAGCCATGTACTAGTCGGTCTGATTATCTGGCACAATTCTGCAGCAACAGCATGACATGCATCCTCTAGGCCCTTCACCAAATTAGCACAGTAGTCAGGTCCTCACTGTTGTCGAGTAAGACGGACATGGGCGGGAGGAACCAGTTGGTCACTTGACCGTCTCGGTTGCAGCAGTGGCAGAGTGTGACTACATTGTAGCAGAAGTGCAATTCGCCAGCGTATAAATGGAGCTCGTTAACCAAGGCTCACAGAAGTTTTGCTGGATATGTGACAGACTTTATGACAAAGGTTGAATCCTTATCACCCCAGCAACTCTGGCAAGATGCTGTAGCAGAAAAATAAGTCTGCTTGGCGTCGATTGGGCAAGCAGTAGGTGTATTTTCAACGATTCGATATGCCAGGGTAACGTGTAGGTTAACTCGAAATGCAAACCACAATTGGGTTTAGCATGGTACTATTAATACAGAAAATAATAAAAGGGTAGACCAGATACAAACTCTCAATGGTATACCCGTAGTCGGATCAAAGGTGTCGGCCAGTTATACTCTGGCCTCTAGGGCGACAAAACGACGATCGCGTTCGCCATGCGTCCGTCACATCAAAGAAATCCATGGAAACCAACAACGCATGTAGGTCAGAGGTGGAGAATCCTCAACAATCGTTCAAGATAGTGAGTCCATTTAGGTCCAAACACTACCGTAGCTGTCCCAATCGAACCCAACTAACCAACCCATCCCTGAACGTGACGGACGGATGATCGATCAGCAACGACCCACTTAACCACAAACGAGCCTTGAGCCAGTGCATAGACGACCGCAACAAAGACCCATCTCACCTGGCCCTAATCCCCAATCCCAAACCCAACCCGCTGACTCCATCACCGACGACCATTCCACTCCACCACCATCCACTCCATCCACTCGACCACCACTCCACCACCACCACCCCACCACCACCCACTCCACCACCCACCACCACCACTCCACCCACTCAATTCCACCACCACCACCACTCCACCACCACCACCACTCCACCACTCACCCACCACCACTACCAATTACTCACTCACCACTCACCTCACTCAATGTCACCACTCACTCTACCTTACCACCTCACTCCAGCGCCAAACGCTCACCTTTCACCTCGCCACCACGCCACCTTACTCACTCACTACTACCTTTCACCTTACTCACCTTACCTACTCACTCACTGCCAATTTCACCCACCTCACCTACCTGGCACTCACTCACCTTACTCACTGCCACTCACCTTACAATGTCCCACCACCGCCCACCACTCACTCAATTCCCACCTACCTACTTACCACTCACACAATGGCTTTACCACCCACCACCACTCAATTTGCCCACCTGCTCACCCCACTCCACCCACTCTACGCACCACGCACCTGCACCACCACCTCACCACTTACTCACCCTTACCACCCACCTCACCAATTACCTACTCAATTCACCCCACTCACCTACTACCCACCTTCACCCCACCCATTCACTCACTCACACTCACCACCTTACCACCACCACCACCACCTCCACTCACATCACCTCACCACCTCACCCACTCACCTGCCCACTCCACTCACTCACTCACTACCTACCACTTTACCTATTTGCCCACCACCACCACCACCACCTCCGCAACGGCACTACCACCTGCCTCACCTACCCACCTTTACCACTCACCTTTCGGCCCGCTCACCTTACCACTTCACTCACCTGCCCACCCACCTCACCTCACCCACCACCACCCCACTCACCTACCTCACCTGCCCACCTCACCACCCACCACCACCTACCTACCTTACCACGCACCCACCACCAATTCACCTGCACCACCACCACTCACTCACCACCAATGGCTCACCCACCCAATCTCAGCACTTTCACCTCACCACTGCTACTCCACTCACCTCAATTGTCCACCACTCACCTGTTCACCACCTTACCAATACCCACTCACCTACCACTCAATGCTCATGCTCACCTGTCACCACCTACTTCACTCAATTAATTCACTCACCCACTCAACCTTACCCACCACCCACTACCCACCACTCACCTAATGTTCTGCACTACCCACCACTCACTCCACCCACCTACCCACCACCACCACCAATGTTCCACCTCATCTCACCTCAATTACCACCTACCACCTCGCCCACCACCCACTCACGCTCACTCACGCCACCTGGCACTTACCTTTTACCTTGCACGCACCACTCCACCTACTCTACTCACCTTTCACCTGTCACCACCACTTACTCACTCACCACTACCCACCTCACCTTTCACTCACCACTCACCAATTCACTCACCAAATCCACTCCACCTCACCTTACCCCACTCACCCACCTCACCTTAACGCTCATTTCACTCATTTCAATTCACCAGCCTCGCACGTCACGGTCTACGCCACTCCACCACCAATGTTCACCTACTCCACCACCTACCTACCCACTCCACCACTCACCACCACCCACCTCACCTCAATTCGCTTCCACTCCACCACTCACCTGCCGTACTCACCTGCCCACCACCACCTTACCAACCACCTTCCAATTTCACCTACCACCCCACTCACTCACCTCAACCCATACTCAAATTCACTCACCTACCACCTCACTCACTACCTGTTCACCCAATCTACCAATCTTTCACCACTCCACCTTTCACCACCCACCACCTACTCATCACTCACCAATTACATACCACCTTACCCACTCACCAAATTCCACCTTTTACCACCCACCACTACCCACTCATTTACCTCACGCAACCACTCACCTTACCCACCTTTGCACGCACCACCCACTCTAATTCAATGCACCTCACCTACCACTCACCACCCTGCCCACCGCACTCACCATTCACCTCCTTACACCACCCACTCACCCACCCACTCACCTTACTTCCACGCTGTTCACCTCAGCCCACTCGCCACTCACTCTATGCACCACCCGTCATTTCACCCACTCACTCCACCACCACCACCTACCCACCTCACTCACTCCACCACCTAACCCACTCACCCAATCTCACCCACCACCACCTACCACCCACCACCACCACCCACCGCCACCTACACTCACCTACCTTTTACCCACCCACTCACCTGCACCACCACCTGTTTCCACTCACTCACCCACCACCACCCACCAATCCACCTCACTCACCTCACCACTCCACCCACTCATTCACTCACCCACCACCTCACCTCCACCCACCACTCCACCACCACCTCACCCACCACCACTCACCTACCACCACCTCACCTCACCCACCACCTCACCACCACTCACTCACCACCACCTCACCTCACCTCACTCACTCCACTCACCCACCTACCTCACTCACCACTCACCACCTCACTCACCACCACACCCCACCACCCTCACACCACCACTCACCCACCATCCACCACCCACCTCACCACCCACCACCCACCACCCACCACCACCCACCCACCACCACCCACCACACCCACCACCCACCTCACCCACCCACCACCCTCACCCCACCACCTCACCCACCCACCACCTCACCACCACCACCACCCACCTACCCCACCCACCACCTCACCACCCACCACCCACCACCACCCACCACCACCTCACCACCACCACCTCACCACCCACCACCTCACCCCACCTCCACCACCCACCACCACCACCCACCCACCACCCACCACCCACCACCCACCACCACCACCCACCCACCACTCACCACCACCACCCACTACCACTACCTGCCCACTACTACTACTTCACCACTTACCTCACTACCTACCTACCCACTTACCTACCTACCTGGGTTTTCAATGGGTTTCAATTTCACAACATGCTCAATACCTTTCACCAGCCAAATTACCACTACTACCACTTCACCACCACTACTACTACCACTACCTACTACCACCACCTACTCTACCACCAATTCCACTACTGACTGGCCTACCTACTTACCACCTACCTACCTACCTACCACCACTTACTTACCTTTACCACTTCACTACCAATGCACCAATTAATCACCTACCTTACTCACCTACCACTCACCACCACCACCACTCTGGCCTACCACCTACCTACCTACCACCAATGCACCACCATCTCACCACCACCACGCCTACCAAATGCCACCACCACTACTACCTACCAATTGGCCTAATTACCTACTTACTACCACCACCACCACCTACTACCTCAATTTGCCTACCACCACCACTTAGCCTGCTTACCTACCACTCACCACCACCACCACCTACCACTTGCACCACGCAATTTCACTCTCACCTTACCTACTCACCTACCACCACCACCACTCACGCACCTACCTACTTACCTCACCTCTACCTGGCCTACCTGGCCAGCTTGCCATGGGCCACTACCTGGCCACCTTACTCACCTGGCTCACCACCTACCTACCAATTTCACCACCTGCCTCACTCTCAATACCACTCACCTTACTCACTTACCTACTACTTACCACTTACCAATTACCACCTTGACCTACCACCATGCCCACTCTTACTCAATTTCACTTACTACCTACCAATACCTTACCTCACTTACCAACCACCTACTACTCACTTACCACTCACCACCACCACCACCACCTTGGCCTACTACCTTACCACCTACCTACCACTACCTACCTACCACCACTCACCACCACTACCACCTTACTACTTACCCACTTGCAATTACTCACCACCTACTCACCACCACCACTTACCTACCACTCACCTGCCATTACCACCACTACCAATTTCCACTAACTTACCACTTCACCACTCACCTACCACCACTACCTACTGGCCTTACCACCACTACCACTTTCACCTCACACTTACCTACTACCACCACTTTACCACCACCTACTACCTCAATTTTCACCACTTACCCTCACCACCACTACCTACCACTACTACCACTCTACCACCACCACCACCAATTTCACCACCACTCACCTACCACTGCCTACCACCTACCACCACTACCACTCACCAATCACCACCACCACTACCTACTCACTCACTCACCACCACTCACCTCACCACCTACCACCACTCACCACCACTTCACTACCACTCACCACCACTCACTCACCACTTGACCACTACCACCAATTACCACCACTCACCACCACCTACTCACCACTTACCACCTACCACCACTCACCACCTACCACTTTCACCAATCTCACCACCACTCACCTACCACTCACCACTCCACCACCTTACCTACCTACCTCACCACCACTACCTGACCACCACTTACCACCACTACTACCTTACCACTACTACTCACCTTTACCACTACCACCTACCTACCACCACCTACCACCACCATTTTCCACCTACCTACCACCACTACTCACCACCTACCACCACCTTACCATCACCACTCACCTTACCATCATACCACCACTCACTCACCACCACCACCACCACCACTTACTCAATTACCACCACCTACCACCACTCACCACCACCACTCAATTTACCACCACCACCACTTACCACCACTCACCACCACCACCACCACTACCACCACCACCACCACCACCACCACCATCTCACCAATTTCCACCACTCACCTACCACTTACCACCACTCACCAATTTGCCCACCAC
>WEDG01003191.1:0-16900 GCA_017591395.1 Schistocephalus solidus
TATATATATATATATATATCCTCCCGTTTCTCGACGTCACGGTGCAAAGATTGAGTGATGGCAAGCTCGCAACCAGCGTCCACAGAAAAGACTCCAATTCCAAAATAATCCTGAAATATGGGAGCAATCATCCTACTGCCCACAAACGAAGCTGCGCTCGAGCTTTTTTTTATATGTTAACCCAGAAAGGAGGCGAGACCATCTGCGGGAGAGATTCACCTAATTGTATTAAGTTATTAATTCAATGTTTAATGTCTACTCAAGCTAAACAAGTAGTCAGTTTATTTAATTCACTTGGTTAGCAGCAGGGAGATTGGGTCACCTTACCGAAG
The DNA here is from genome assembly GCA_017591395.1 of Schistocephalus solidus. Lineage (NCBI taxonomy): Eukaryota > Metazoa > Platyhelminthes > Cestoda > Diphyllobothriidea > Diphyllobothriidae > Schistocephalus > Schistocephalus solidus. The sequence continues at coordinate 333 of WEDG01003191.1, forward strand.
CTCTGGAAGGTACTTTGCGCGACTTGACATGGTTATTTGAGTCGGTCACTGCTGTGAATGCATACACAGGACTCGTCGCATCCTCCTCCCCCTTCCCTTCCAGGTTGCTTGAGAAGGAAACGGAAAGGGAGGTGAGTGAATCCGGTCGCCGAGAGCGAGCACTGGGAAAAGCCTCGCTGACGGAAGTGGTGCTGCTTTCAAGCGGTTTACTTTGCCCGTTGTTGTCCGATGAACCCAGTTGCTTAACACGACGAGCATAGCGTAGGGTATTCAGTGTGTGCTCAAAGCAGGACAGTGAAGGCGCCACCATAGCAATCATGCAGGTTCGCGATCGTGGGCCAACGAATGATTCGCGAAGTACCTGCGGGATATCAGGCGTTTGTATAAGTAAGCATAGCTTTTTGTACTACTCATACACTATTTCCATGAGTATATAATGTCTTTTGGCAATGAATGGGTGTGCAATACTACTGATGAGCACAATTGGTAGGTATGCATGTAATACTGGAACTGTGGCAATGGGAATAGAGTGAAAAAGAGCGATAACGCGTTGACAATGAAAAGAAATTTGTATGCCCACCGCCATCGTGTAAGTGAACTGAATTTGACCTTTAAACGCCTACCTACAGTTCAACCTTATGTTACCCCCAAGCCTAACCCCGACGCCACCCATTGTGTTCGTTGGGTTTACCATTCGTTGCCGGTTTAGTAGGGTCGTACAATAGTTCGTTGCATCTTTTTTTCTACATTTATGCGTTGTCGATAAGGAACACCAACTGTTTGGTGACGGAGTGACAAGAAGAAAACTCATGCATCCAACGAATGGTCAATGAAACAGCTGGCGTCCACTAAATATTACATCCTTTTCCTAGAGGGAAATCGACTAGATACAATAAAACCGACAAATATATCACACGCAACTGTTGTATTCGGCATCACCTTATTCAGCATTTCAGTAATCACAAACAAGAGATAAATTCCGAAAAACTGTTAATACGGCTTAAAATTCAGAGGAGAACGGACAGTAAGGCTGAATAAGGAGTAAGCAAAATGCTCTAAATATAATCTTTCAAAAGTCAAACCATTTAATATGAAAAGCGGGCGAGGGAGGAGGAGGAGGAGGAGGAGGAGGAGGAGGATGAGGATGAGGGAGGAGGAGGGAGGAGGAGGAGGAGGAGGAGGGAGGAGGAGGAGGGAGGAGGAGGAGGGAGGAGGAGGAGGAGAGGAGGAGGGAGGAGGAGGAGGAGGAGGAGGAGGAGGAGGAGGAGGAGGAGGAGGAGGAGGAGGAGGAGGAGGAGGAGGAGGAGGAGGAGGAGGAGGAGGAGGAGGAGGAGGAGGAGGAGGAGGAGGAGGAGGAGGAGGAGGAGGAGGAGGAGGAGGAGGAGGAGGAGGAGGAGGAGGGGTGAGTAAGGAATCCTGACTGCCGAGTTAACATCTTTAAGTCAAAGAGTTGAGCAGCAGAGAACTTTTAGTTGTGCTGGGCCATGGCAACGCTCCGTCGTAATATGCCATCAACAGCATGAATCTTCTTAACGATCGTGCGCTAAATATACGGTAACCTACTTTGTCAGACAAGAGTTTTCGTTCGTCGGATGGCTTTTCCTGCGAGGTTTGGTCATGAAAGAACAAAAGGGCTGAAAATTATAGACTGCGCGACGGGGATAAGGATACTATTAATCTGTGATATGTATCTGGCAGTGTATTCTTGCGGGGTGAGTATTGTTAGGGGACTTCGCATTTAATAGGCTACTTTCGTTTCACTGCAATTTAAAAAGGATGGGGTCAAGGGCTTTGCTTAACAAACTCGTCAGGGTACGTTTTGGTCAAAAAACTGTACACACAAAAAGAACGCACTATGACCTGGAAAATAGGAGTTTGCATGTGCCTACCTGTGTCAGTTTGCTGTTTCGAAAGGGCAGGTAGCTTCCACGTCGACCCATCGCACGAATGCACTCCTTCAGGGCCAAAAGACTCCTGTTAATCGCACTGCATTCCCTGAGGGCAGTCTTGTCTCCGTCGCGAGCTGTATCTGAGCCACGCTCGTTTCCCGCCAAGTCAATAAGTGAAAAACGGCCAACCAGGTTCTGCGACCTAAAAATTTCCACCTTTGGGTCCGCACCGGCAGTACGGCCCTGGTTCTTTTTATCCGCTGGCTGCCGACGCAGATTCACCTTCGGAAATGCGAGTGTACAAAAAAAATACTAGGACAGCGTTGGGTGAGGACATGCAGATCTGCATATTACTGTCTAGAAGTTCCCCGACTCTCCGGTGTTGTCGTTCAGTGGGCCGGCAAATCAGTCTACTTTTTGCGGTTCCAGGATATTGACAACACTTTAGCCTGAATCGATTCAAGAAAAAAGCAAAACTCGATCTACCCTTGTCTCTATGACCTCTTAAACTTATGATCGAGGTCATAGTCAGAGCGTTGGATAAATGCTAAAAACCATTTATTAATACTTAATCTATCTTGTGGTTTTTAGAGGCCTGGACCTGCCTTCCTTTTCAAGTGGTTGCGCAGTGCCCGATAGGTGGGCCTAGCAGCCAATCGACGGTTAATTGAGCTGTCGTCAGAAAACAGGGATGCATTCGACCCTCCAGCTGTTTTACGGTAAAGTTATGATCCGAAACCATCGAGTAACTGTTCCACTCAGTCAGTGGAGTGAAGTACGCCTTGACATCAACTAATGACGCACACTTCTAGTTTAAACGCGAGGCATTCTTTTCTGCCGACAATTTCAAAATACAAGCCGTTGTACGTCATGTCGAGGAAGGCTTCGTCATACACGAAATGCCCTCACCTTCGCCAGACCTAACGTTCTTCAATTTTTTCGAAAACACTACATTGCTCATGCAAGCACTAAGAGGTGTGGGCAACCATTTGAAGTTGCGTCACATACCACTAAGATTAGGGTGTAAGTGGAGAAAGTATGAACTACGCCGTACAGTTACGTGTGTTCCATTTGGTCTCCTTTAACTCGGGATATTTTGTAGCCAGTCCCTGTACAAGAATAGCACAACTTTGTCCAACAGTCTGTCTCTCCCATGTGGACGGTTCATGCAATCAAAACACGCTTTGCAAGCTGAGACAGCGAGCAGAGTCGTCCACCTTACCCACAGTTGCTTGTACCCGGAGGATCATAAACATAGTTTGGTATGATAAAAGGCCAAAATTGATGATAAGGAAAGCGTAGAACTTCGAGGATACAGACCGGCTGGGGTACGGCCTTTTTTACCTGAAAAATTGCATGTGATCGACTGGAGTTGACATTGACAGAGGTGTGACCACTGGTCCTCAATTGCGAACCCTGGCGTAGCAGTACCAGCGTTTGAGCCGCAGTCTTCACGAGGATCTCGCTAAGGCCGACCAACTGTACGCGCCCGGACGCATCCTCCAGAGCCCGAATGGTGCTTTTGTTGTTTAACAAGTCGTAAACCTTAAAACAGAGTGTGTATGTGTGCTTGCATGCTGCGAAAGTCGAAATAGTGTACATAGAGTAGATGAACAAACTCATGCAATGTATCATCGAAATTTCAGTGAGTAGTTTGGCGTACATTGAATCTTGTTATTTTGGTTTGTTGACTGGGGCTGAGGCGCAGAAAGCTCTTTTCTAAAACCCAGTGCGCGTTCAATATTATACCTTGAAGGAAACAGTCAGCATTTGGGTGAAATCGGAGGTTGCTGAACATCCAAGAAATTTCCTATGCTATTTAAAAGCGCAGAACAAAACCTATTTTTCTTTATGCGTTGTACTATAAGCGAACATTAATATAAGCAAGGTTTGAAATAAATTCCTACTGGAACCGGAAAATTGCATCTTAGTTAAATGAAAATCAGATGAAGGCAAGTATAAGGAATCGCACTGTTTTCCAAAAACAAGCAAATAATTCAGCTTTAAAAATCATTTCTCGCAAAATTCTGGCGTTCTTTGCTATAAAACGCAGAAATAAACATAATTAATATGATGAAAATCGGGACCGTTAAGAAAATAGGTATACGATACTGTGCAGACGGACACCTAGAACAACTTACGCTTAAATTGAAAACATGCAATGAGATACTTTTTGGATAGTATGGTTTCCGCTATTCCGGAATTTAGAAACGCGATGGGTATAAGATGAGCTATTTTCGCAAGATCTTAGTATATATTCGGATACTCTGTTATGCATTGGCAATTTAGAAGGAGGTAGTTAAGAAACAAATGTAGCAGAAAACGCTCCAATATAAAGCGAAATGTCAGTTATCTCCTCCTCGTCAGAACATGTATTATTTATTTTCAGAGAAGTCACAAAACTGATCAAAATTCCATGATTTCACCTTGACTTTACCTTGGGAAAAGGTAAAGTCTGCATATATTCGTCAACGAAATATCTGATTAACGCGCTTTTTAATGAGGTAACTTACTATAAAACATTTTTAAATTGATCTTAGACATATTAATTGTTCAATTTTTTTTGTGGACGTTCATTTTTTGCGGCAATGAATTTTCATGTTTGGGTGAATCTACAAATACGACGCAAACGACCATCTCCAAAACCTCACTACTTCGGTTGAAAAATTTAAGATGTAGCTTCTTTTGAAAGTTTTGGCAAACACTTTCATAGGACTAGATCTAAATTTATTGCCAATCGATTGAAAACAGAAAAAATCGTGAAATTTCATCGGTATTTCTGGGATCGTTCGAAAGTTATTGGTATCCACTACCATAAAAACCTATAAGAATATTGACGAAGGGATAATTCTCTTAATATGCACAAAATGGTATGTTTATGTCATCACCTGACAATCCTATTTAAATTTAATCGTCGAATCTACAGCGGTTTTTCAGAATCTGCCGCTTTTTAAAAAGTTAGTATTTTTAAACAGAGTAATATTTCTTTTCAGTAATATTTCAAAACTTTCGTACATGCACTGATGTCGGTTTGCGAGTGATTATCAATTTTTCACAAATTTGGGCCTTTTCCCTGACAGTTAGGTTCCCTACTATAAACTGTAAGATATGGGATGCCCTGTGAAACTGAGCACCCAAATTGTTGGAAGCGGGTCTATGCTGGCTGGTATTTTCACCAAAAAAAATATGCTGGCAATGAAGACTGCTTGTGCGACCTCCCAAACCCGACAACGAATGCGAACCCCAAAGAAGACCATGTAGGTTACCGTGCCGAGGTGTGGATAAGTAGAAGTGCAGTACGGTCTAATTACGCAGGAAAAAAGCAGCTCACTTGATCCATGACAGTTGGGTATAGCAATAAGCATTTACTGTCGGCGTGTGGTACCGCCCTTTTTCGTCCTTAAAATCTGCCCCATCGCCCCATTGCCACCGTTCGCGTATTTAACGCATTGTAGTCGTTAGGGGGAGAGTCATACAAGCATTCGTTGAGGATGAGGGCGGAGCGAGGGGGGTGGCAGAAGCAGTCCCCGCCAATATCCTTACTACCGGAAAGTAGGCATTGTACTCCGTAGCACGAAAATATTTTCCTAGTACCTACCTTATTACAGTAGATCTCAAAAAACGCCACGGTTATGCAGTATGTGGCGGTGAGATTTGAGGCAGCCAGTTGCTTAAACAGGTCCGACACTAGAACAAAAAACGAAAGGATACATTTTTTAAGTGATTTAGAACTAATTGTATCATCGCGAAGTCGCATTCAACACGAATCCACCCAAAAAGTACTCGAAGAAAGAAAGAGAGTTTTGACCTGAAGTTTACTACGCCTCGCTGACTAGTCTCACCAAGCCAGCAAATGCAAAGAAATTGGCAGACTGTTATGAATATCATGTGGGCTGGGCGAAAGGATGCAATGACGACCCGGATAACGCCTCAAAAGCCAAGATACGTTATGCGTAAACCTTCACGTTTTTAGTATGCTTAATACAAGATATTTTTGCATTATTTCTGACTGGATCGTGACTACTTCATCTCACAGCTGCTAACCTTTGACGAAAGGCGTTCAGCTAACCGTTGGGTGGCCAACAGCTCAACTAACAGACTGGCCAATCTCAGGCAAACAGCCTGGCAAAACACCCACCGTCCCATACTATACGTGACTTTGAATTAACCTGCAGGGAAATAAGGGTTGCGGTCAAAGTAAGGGATTAATTAAGTGTTAGAGAATTTGGATTGGGACACGATAATAGGTACGCATTCTTAAAAGCTAGAGCAAGGCCATATTTTTCCTGTGAGGAAGGGTTCCTAGTCCTGTGGCTTATGTGGCTTTTTTTGTTTCTAGTCACTATAGTGGCAAGGCGTATGATTTAGCATTTTCACCGTCCTTTCAACATTACTTATGGGGAGATTCAAAGCACCAGGTTGGTTGATTCTGCTCAACAGAGCTCGGGATTCTCTCACATGGAGAAGGAATCCCGAAGGCTACTGAGTAGTCCAGCGCACATAAGATTCATGTGCACCCCTGGACTAGAAGTGCGCAGCGCGAATGCCGCAGAATGGATAGTAGTACTTGAATGGCATATCTTTTGTGAGAATTAGCGAGGTTATCGCTAACCGCGGCCCAGTTTTTTTGATCGAGATCATTTACGTCAGCGCCTTGGCGGCAAGCATACTAATGTAACGACTGTTCACGTCCGCCGGGTCAGGGTGTCGTCTTCGGCCTTGGCAGTATTTCATAAGTTCAACGGCAATGACTTGCAGGTAACAATGGACTTCGTGCAGGCTGATCTTTTTTTTTATTCTGTGCTTTTTGAGAATTCTCAGGACCACAAACGGGTTATGTAATCGCAGAATACCAGGACCAGTTACTACATAAACTATCAGAATTTTGGCCAATCTCAAGAAATTCAGGGAGTCTGGATGACAAGCTACTACAAAATTGCATAGAGCGTACTTTGGGTTTAGCCACGAGTGGCTCCTTCCTACCGGACAAGGTCGACGGAGCGTGTGCATCATAATTAAGTAACGGTTACTGACAAAAGGAAGGTAATCGATTTCGGCTTTTAGGTGCATCTTAAACTGTAAGCAAGGGACCTTACCTACCATCCCCTGGAGACCTTCAGAGAAGACAGGGTAACCCACTTGCATGTCAGGGGGTCCGCTCATCGTGTAGGTTTTGCCGGATCCAGTTTGTCCGTATGCGAAGCAAGTGGCCATAGCTCCCTGGAATATGGAGCGAAGCAATGGTGCGGCTGTCTTGTCGTATACCTTGAAGATGGCAAACAAGACTGGACAAAAACACCACGAATATAAGATATATTCGGCTTAAAATCATTCGATTTTTGTCGTGGTCCTCTCGTAATGTGCAAATAACATCGAGAAACGGCAAGTGATAGTGTGGGGGGGAGGGAGATGAGCGAAATCGTGCCTTACACCGGACAAGTTAGAAAGTACCGACTAGCATCTGCTTTCAGTCCACTATGGTAGGTATGAAGTCAAGTCGGGTGTCAGGCCGTTTCCTAAAAGCGTCTGCCATGCAAACATCATACAACACGAACGTAACGTCAATATGCAGGTCATCTACGTGACATGCGTGTTTTTTGGTGTAGTCTGGTATACTGGAATGGTAAACAAGCAGTCAATGGCACGTGTAGATGGGTTGTTCAATCACTGTGTTCAATCTCATTCTCAAAATGACCGACAGTGGTGTATGGGAGACGAAAGAGGAAGCGAGGCTGATACTGGCGAACCCATCCTTAAGGCAAAATAGCGCACACTCCACCTCTTAATCAATTAGAAGCGATAAATTCTATCACAACGGGCTGTCAGTTGTGGTTGGGAACATTGCCAACCGACTTAGTTACGCATTCCTTCTTAGGATTTAGGTCAGACTATAGTGGCACCTTTTTCATGACACACGCACACACTTGGGTAAGAACCAAGATCCTCTTCAATTCGGTCTGGTATGTATGGGGACGACAACAGATCGTGTATATATTTTATCAACAACTACAATGAGCTGGTGGTCTCATAAAATGTTAACCAAAATTCTGAAATGCGCTTTCAATTAGAAAGGACTACTTAAGTGGGGTTGGAATAATTATCTTGCAGTAAAATCTCAATATTTTTCGGACACGGCAAGACGCCGGCTTTTGAATGTCAGTCTTTTTGGCCACTTGCAAAAGCCACGCTCGGTAAAAATAAATCTCTAATAAGTATTCAGGTTTTCCTCTTGATGCTCGATTTCCTTATAAATTCGAATATTTTTTTATAGAAGAGGTAGGCAACAACATCCTGGCTGGTGTTCATTTGATAGCAAATCTGTTCTTAAAATTTCATACTCAAAAAAGGCTATCTGTCGGTTTCAACACTTTCTTAATATAAAATTTTTAAGACCGTACAATGTTCATTCAATTCGCATAATACTGGGTCGTTTATTAGTGCCCCTCATGAAGTACATAGCATAGTCCAAATCCGTTTCAATCTTTATCAATACTTAGTGGTATGCTCTTAACAACATAGAGGAAGGCATGATAGTCCATGTGTGGGGAGCATACAGCTTGTAGACTGAAAGTCAGAAAGGCAAACAACGGTAGATCGGGTTCAAAATTATTCGGGAATATAAAAAACCATCCTTAACTCCTAAATCCATCCCTCTTTGAATTTCATATTTGAAGAGGAATTGATATGCTTTCAAAAGAGTACAACGAATATTTTTGCCTGCGTTTTCCGTGAGAAATATTTGAAATTATACGGGCACCTAAAATCAATAGCTGTGTAGTTATTGTCTTATCGAGTGTGGCTTTTACGTGCAACTGAAAAGACGTACATTCTAGACGTGTATTCAAACGCCAGCACCTTAGCTTGCCTGAAATATCTCTGGATTATGCCCTAAGATACTAAATATTACGATCCTAATCAATTAATCACCCCTAATCGAAAATGCATTTCGGAATTTTGGTTAACTTTTCACGTCACCTCACCTTGTCTTGCCATTGGACGTGTGGCTGAGAAGGAAAAGACCGCTGTAGACCCTACGTCTGGCCTTCCGAACCTACGACAACAATCCCTAATATTGAGTAAGCCGAGTGCCACCTGAATATTTCTTGCATGTCAACGACAGTGAGACCTCAACACCGGCATCAGTCGGGGTGAGATTGGGGCATGATCATATCCGAAACTTCGCTTAGTTAGGCGCAGCACACGACAAACACGGCAAACAAAGAAAATGAATAAGATGAGTTCAGCTTCTGCTTTAGTATATAAAATTCCACCGGAGACGAGAATAAAATAATAAATATTGGAAAACGAAGAAGACACTATCGGAGACTTTTGGGAGTCATGCTTTCTGAGCCCGGGGTTTTTTCCCATCCGCATGGATCACCCATTTGGAGGGAAAGCGCGTGTGCTTGCAACCTCGTCTACTCATCGATCTTACGCAGAACTGGAATGTTTAGACAAAATCAGACAAAGGTGCGCGGTGCATCTTTGAGCCAATCGATGATGCGATCTTAAGCTTGTGGTTTTGCAGAGCATTTGATACAAGGTAGCAGATAATATTCACTAAATCCACATGAACCAGATTTTGGCGGCCATCTAGGAAGGGTGCCGACTTGAAGCTTCACGTGGCCTGGAGCGGACTTAACGTCTGACTAGGTTTAAAGTTAGATTTCTTTTTGTCCTGTCCACGGCACATAGAGACCTAGTGGAAATTCTCGTAGTGTGCAGACACTAGCCGAGGCCGAATTGATCGTCATATAAATACAAGCGTCACAAGCAATGTATGTTCAAAAAATCGCACGTTAACCAAACAATTTCATGTTTCCTATCTGCAGTAAATTAATAGATCTGTACACTGAATACTAGGTAATTCATTTGGTCAAGGGAATGTTATTTCAACATGCTGTGACTTCAACGGAAGGAGTACGCAAAAGGACAGCTTCCAGCTAACCAGTCAGTCAGCCAAACGCACCCAAACCAAGGCCCTAATGACTTGGGATTCGAACGTGGATTCCTTCGTCACTGGGTGTTTTCAAGCGCAACACGCTGTCCTATCGGTTTTGACCAAGAAAATTAAATATGGTGTGAGGGGATATATTAATCCGACTACAGGGCATGCTCATGCAATTGCGTTGGTGAGCTCAGCCTGGATACCCCCTAGGCATTTGCAAAGTGACCAGTGATTACGCAGGGAAACACCGATAAAGACGATAGAAAGAATATTTTAGGGCTTAAAAACCAAACCGAAACGAGCCAGGCCAGCATCTTGTAATACTTTTTCATTGCCGAAATGGACACAATAAGTCAAGAAGTCAATAAGTTACGAAATTTGGCATAATTTAGCACCAATTGGTAACCGCAAAAATAGCTTTTATCTTCAATACAGTAATATATTTACGAAAACTGGAGCCGAGGTAAAAATTGAGTCAGCCGGGGATTTTAGACTGTCTTATTGTCCTACAAAACACTAACGCCATCAAATGAGCTACTGTGAGCATACGTAGTAGTATACGGAATTCAAATGGTAGGTAAACTTAGAAATCCAAACACCAACAGCAACAGACAATGGAAAATAGGGATGTTTTATAGGTATAACCTTTGCATTAGCACATATTAGGTCAATCATAAATAAACACCAGAGTGAAGTGTGTAAAAACCTACCTCTCTCGTGGTTGTGTGTTGATCGAATGTGCAGTCAAATCTAAATGACTGCTTTTCCACAAATTCTACAAAATCGACACGATATCGTGGCTCACTGACAACAATTAGACCAGGAGTAGATGTGTCTACGATTTCAATGTCGCCAGAGGCCTTTTCTATAAGGGAATGGATACATTTTAATGCAACCAACTGCACTGCCATACAGAGAAAACTAAGTGAACCAAATATTCAGCTGAAGAGGGCGCCAAAATATAAACGCGCAAGTCAACCGCAGGGAAAAGAAGTCAAAATACTAGTGCAATGTCATGATTTCACTTAGGTGTAAGCATCACTGAATTCATGCAATCCCACTACTACTTACTACTTACTGATTAAAACCCAAAAGTAAACGATAGTAGAATATATATCGTGATATCCTTGCATAAAGTGGATAGGCGACTTATATGGATATTTTATTGCTTATGAGTGTAGAACAACAAAATGTATCTTCTCGCACATACCTGTTACCAACAATTATGCCTGTTTCGTTTATTATTATTGACAGAAGTCAATCAAATTTTGTAAAATAAGACCGCCTGAATTTCGACTACCTCGTTTTTACAAAATAATCCGCCTGGAAAGCGAGATGGAAGGAAGCCCGTAAATGCCTGTTATAGTTGAAATAATTGCCAATATTGACATATATTTTTGGAATATGGGAGAGCACTAAGAACCAAATGAGTTTTAATGTGCGGCTTTCTTGTCTTTCACAAACTGTCATTAAAAATGCTATGCTTTTAGAATTTTAGAAGTCCAGACCCATCTATGCATAAAGACAGTAACTGGTTAGTATGAATCTTTATTTAAAATGCCTCGAAGTTACGAGAAAACAAAAATGCGAGGCTAGAAGGAAGCGGACACCATTCTCGGAAGTTTTAAATAGATGTTTTCCTAACCTTGAATGTTGAGAGGTCGCTTTCGGACGCACACAGTGATTCTTGAATGACGGCCCAAGGGTTTTTCGATTTTTATACTGCTTCGGTGTGGATCGCTATGAAGACTGTTTGCATCAGTAAAGTCAGTCTTTGTAGAACGTCCACTTAAGGTGGTAAGATGTGTGCTCGAATTACAGTTTTTCCAGTTATCGAAAAACAACTTGCAGAATAGGAGGTGTGCAGTGAATCATCTGCTGATCGTCGCGCTGATGACAAAGACGCGTCGGGACCAGGAACGGTAGCATCAAATTCGGAGCCACCACTAAATGGACTGGAAGGAAAATACCATTGTAGGGTAATGCTTTTCACCAAAAGTATGTGGTGAGATTCAACCAACATTAATGAAAATTTAACTATGATTTTAGGTCAAACAATAAATTAGTTTAAAATCGATAGTTAAATACCACAGAAAACCATGAAGACTATGACGCTAACTTTCGGGTGAATCTCTTAGCGCCCTGAGCAAGTCAGAGTATAAACGTGTTAGAGCACTAATCTGATTTGCTAAACCTTGCTTGCTTTTTTCATAACTTCCCACTGGCAGTTCCAGTGGCCTCACTGCTTTTCAAGAGCTCCATGCCCTTTCGATAGCGGATATTCTCTACTTTGCATTAAATATTTTTATTTATAGACTGCATTCTCTAAATATCACACAAAAAGAGGTGTTTGTGACTGACACAAAGTACTTTTATATAAATGCGTAGTATAAAAACGAACGTTCCTCGCAAACACCCAGTTCTTCAAAGTTGGGCAAGATATGTCAGTTATGGTAAATGCAGGATCTGATGGTATAAGCACGATATGAAATGTGGAAAATGATAGCGGTTTCGTGAAGAGATTTAAGAAAAGCTTAACAAACACTCACTAATCTTGACAAACACGTTTGCTGTATTCCTTGTTTATGAACTCAGATAGGCCTCTTGGGCATGTCTCGTCGCTACAGTGGGTGTAAAAGTGTCCTTTCTAGAATATAACAGCCGTAAACAAACGAGTTACGTAGTAAATAAGCGATGGATTGAGCTTCAGCAATGCATCAATAGAGAGCTGAAATTAATTGTGACTACTTTGCCTACCACTTTTATTCGATTGCGATTATTTTCGTGCCACATTACTGTTACTGAATTGTGCTCCGTTTGCACACTACGCAAAAACGCATTCTGTATACTCCCTTAACAATTGTTATTTACTGCATACTTCATACCATCAGATCTCAAAATCTGTACTAATGTTGGCGCTTTAGATCCCGCGCATTCGCCACCAGCCATTTTCGACTACTTCATACTTTAAAAATGTGACCGAAATTTCACTTTTCGATCACTTTAAACACGCACAAAGTTTCAGAAGACAGCAACAAGAAAATTAATTAGTCGAATACTTCAATAATAGTTCAACACAGAAATAAAATGTGGGACAAATAACTTAGCGAAACATTAGCTAAAATGTAAGCATAATGAAATAAAGGGTAGTAAAGGACTGCTAGAGAGTTCAAGTGCTCCTAGAGACACGCTTGTTTATATCACATTATCCCATTTGTTGTGACCGCTGTTATCCGTCGAGGCTCTACTTGAAGCATTATTGGAAGTGGACAGCAATTTCCCTTAAAGCCTTTGTCACGCAGCATTTATAGTGCCAGCTATTAAATAAATTTTGCAAGAGTTGATGGAAACTCATTCGTTTCAGATCATTTTTTCTGAAGAGAAAGTTAGGCAACGCCTTTGAACTCTCTATTGACTTCAGTGACAAGTTAAAATTTAAAAAAGCGCTGGCATATCATTACCGGTAGACTAAGGGTGATTTCCATTTCATTCTACAGGGCATAAGACGAAACAATTATAAAATAATCTTACTTAAATATAGGGAATGGGGTTATCTTGGGAGAAATGTTTTAGTTTCTAATGTCGTGGTGGTACAAATGGCTAATTGGTCAAGATGTCGCTAAAAATTTTCAATGGATGGGGACATGCTGATATCTGCAGGCAGGACTTTCCAGGTCTTAAATCGCTCTGTTGGAGAAGTAACTTCTTGCCTCCAGTCTTGACCCAGTCTCACGTTGTCTGTACATTATGTATTTTGAAGAGATACAGGCATTGCCCTTGATGACTCTCTTTAATGTAAAGTTATCAATATAAAATTATGGACATTTTAAATGTTTTCTAGTGAAATCGTAACATAACTTCGAATGCGTTTTCAATAAACATTGTGGACGACATTTAAAGCCTGAAATATTTAACAAGGTTGATTTTAAGTAAACATTGTGTGAGAGCTGTTTTTTGTTAAATATTATACCATCAATCCCTCTTATAAAATCAGAAATGCTGTCGGTGGTAACCGTATTGCTTGCTAACGAGTTCCAAGGTCGTACAGCTCGTTGGTTGAAGAAAAACTTTCTGATGTTCAATTGAGTGCGTTCGCTATGAGCCTTGTAGGTCTGACCATGCAAATGAGTTTTCATGCAAGGATGTCCGCTCAAAGTAGTAGTATTGGCCACCTTAAAGAAGTCACTGGATGCAAGGCATCAATCGTGACTGCGAAGCACGCGAAACGCTTTTATTAGACTCAAAGGAAACAGCTCAAGATTGGACAATCGGTTCTTGTAAGGCAATTAGCCTTGACCTCGAACAAGCTTGAATGCACGTTTTTGAACCTTCTAAAGTGTGCTGTGGTTTTTGATAGCCCACGGTTCCCAGTCTTCTATGGGATATTCCAATTTGATCACATGAATAACCCGAAGAACTTATTAAAATACCTTTTGTTAAACTTTGCAAATCCGCTTAATTAGTTACATGCTTAACATTGTGGAGTTTTGTTACTTTTGAGCAATGGAACGATGGCTTCAGTGAGGGCATGATCCATTCTTCTATCCCTTCCTGAAACTCTACCTCTGGTAGCTGTGTGTGGTTTAGATGGTTCATTCACTGTTGCACGATACTGGTTAAGCTGATTCGCAGAATATTGTACCTCATAACACTGCATGGGAGGAGCCTGTTATTCGACCATTCCTCGGGTGGATGCAAGTTTTCCTATAGGTTAGTTTCATCAGCTTCATTGTGGATGACCTCTCAAAGCTTTATTTTGTCAGCAAACATAGTGATTGCGTAGTCCAACCCAGTAACGCCGCATAAAAAAGGAAGAGGATAGGGCCAAGATTCTGAGGAACCCCATTCACAACCACCACCTCTGCCGATTGTTGATCGCGAAGAGGAAAAATCTGAGATCGCCCAGTGAAGAAGTTTTCGATCCAGCTTAAAAGCTTGCCCTTTAATTTACGGTTTATTTTGTATAGGAGAAGCTGGTGAGGCCGCTATCAAAGGCCTTCTTAAAGTCTATGTAGACTGCGTACACCACATTATCTTCATCGACCGCTCGGGTCCCACGTTCGAAATAGTAGAGAAAATGGGTTTAAACAGGACCTTTAATGGTGGAGTCCGTGCTATTCCTCAGAGAGAAGACGATGCTTTTCCAAAAATTGCATCACTTTACGTTTCTTGATTCGCTCCATAATCATGCAACATATGAATTTGAGACTTACAGGCCGGTAGTTATTTGCAGAAGTCCGGCTGCCACTTTTATGTTTTGGAGACATCCATGCAGTCTTCCAATCGGGTGGCAATCTACCTGCAACGAGGGTGGCTCGGATGAGAAGGCAAAAGTGTTCAGCCAACTCTACGGCCAGCTCCTTCCAAACCTTTGCCGGTATTCCATTAGAACCTGGCGATTTCACTTCTAAAAGCTTCAGTAGTTCCTGCAGAACAAAGGGTTCTGTGATGACCATTGCATCAGTTGTCGGGATCTCATACACCCTTTAGTTATCGCTGGTTCGATCGGCTTATTGAAGTAATGAAATAGATGCTTAACCTTTTCCTCATCCTTTCAAAGCTCAACACATTCCTCCGTCTTTAACAAAGGGATGGAGTCATTATTTTGAGTGCACTGCTTAATTTAGTTGAAGAAGAGTTTCAGCTTTTCTGCTGCAAGGTCTACCAGGTTACTCTCAAAAATTTAGCGGGTTGTATTTACAAGGCCTTTTACCCTGTTTCTCAGCGTCGTGATCTTCTTCAGCGATTCGACCGTCTCATGCCTTAGATGAGCTTGCTACAGCTTTCGCTTGCAATTTTCTTCACTCTCCAGTGTGGTCGTTATCCACTAGAGTCGGTTGGTGACCTTCTTTTCGAATTAGGACAGAAGTTAGTGATAAGCCCATGTCATATGACCTTAAATGCCAAACACACCTCGAACTGAACTGAGCTGATGATCAACACCAGGTTATAAACAAAACATTTTTTTATTTTGCTTATCGCATAAGCACAATAAATGTTTAAAGGTACCATAAACATAAATATTTAATATCTACCTCCATTATCTGATCACAGCCAATAGGTGACCTATCGGACACTAAAAATAATTTCCGTTATAAATATTGAAATAACTGCATAAACGTCCCATGATCATAACTTTCCGTTTTTCGTTTCTTAGCATAGCCATGAGTTAACCTTTCTAATGCTAACAATAATTTAATCAATAAATACCAACATGCCTTCACTTAACTCATTATTATCTGCTGCATACAGACACGCTCTATTTTACGCTCCTCATATCCACGACTCGACTCAGCGGACACTAAGAATTATTTTAGCAATCATCCCGACAACAGTGATTAATTGAACAAATTTACTAAAATGTTGAGGGCATATATCCTCAATAAGCTTGCAGAGAACAATCTTTCATAAATTATTTTCTGATCGAGATCAACTCTCTTTCTTTGATCACGTTCTACAATCTAGTGATTATGGCTTTGTATTCTACGTAGTCTTTTTCGATTTCAACAAGGCCTTCGATCGTGTTGACCATGCCCTTCTTCTCCTGAAACTCTCCTCTTTCGGTAAATGTGGCAAAATTCTAAGATTGATATCTTCTTACCTGAGCTCTTGCACACAACACGTTAAGATCTCCAATGTTGTCCCAAACCCCGCACGTGTGAAGAGTGGAGTTATTCAGGGTAGTGTGCTTGGCCCACTTTTATTTTGTCTTTTGTCAATGTACGGTCATC